>JARHVA010001636.1:1667500-1800000 GCA_037957365.1 Torreya grandis | reverse complement strand
CTAAGGTCAATTTTTGTAAGAGAAGGCATGAAAAGTGGTTTTGAGGTTTCTCGACTGCACAAAATAAAGGGTTCTCAACCTAAAATGAAATTTCAAGTGTTTTTTGGCATTTTTAACCTCTACATGATAGCCTAATCTATTCATGTTATATGGGTAAGGGACCTAGTTAAATCTTCCAATCATTGGTTTTTAGAATGAGGGGCTAAGATTTATGAATGATCGTTAAGACTATAAGATGGTTTAAACCTTCAGAGAACCCTAATAAAGACCTTGATATGAAATATCTTATTGTAATGTGCTCATAATGGATTGGTATGGACATTTAAGTGATTATATCATGTTTCTAACTATCTCAGGCACCTCTAGGTGTGTTTGGTTTCTCAAGTGAGTGAGTGGAATCTTTAAGAAAGGACTTGTTTCTTAGAGATTTATTTTATAAATAAAACTTGACCAAGTTAAATTTTCTAAATGGATGAAAGTTAAATATTTATAATTGTATTATATTTTCATGGTTCTTTTTGAGAAATTTATAGCCCTCAAGTGTGTTAAACTAGTCTTAAAAATTGACTTGTCACTAAGAAGCCTAATGGTGCAAACAATAAGAAAACCAGATAGAAGTGAAAAGTTTATTAAGGATGAACCCAAGTTCATGGATAAGTTTTTCAACACCTTTAATACATGTTCATGTTGGATATAAGTTTTGGAGATCAGTGGATGTGATGAAAATGTTGCTCATAAGTTGACTTGTCTAGTGCAGATAAGACAATGAAGGTGTGAGGTTATGAGATTGGTATAAAAGACCAATGTTTCCATATGACCATGTTACATATCTATTTTATATTGTTATAATGATATTAAAATTTTATATTCATGCATTGTAATTTCTTAAGTATTCCCTTTCATGTTTCAAAAGTTCATGTTTTCATGATTATGTTTTAGAGCTAGTTGATAGTTTTGAGTGGGCTACTTTCAGAGAAGAAGTTTGAGGTTATATACCTTTATTTTAAACATATAATGAAGTTTTTGATTACCCTAATGTCATGAGTTATTTTATTATTTGATTTTTTTCCTTGATTTTTCATCAAAGTTGTGTTTATGCTTCATTTATTCGAGACAAACTTTTTGGGTATACACAAGCCTTATATGAACAATACTAATGATGTGATCTAAGTAGTGTTTGAGATAAAAAGTTTTATGAATCCAAGATAATATTATTTTAGGTCTATTTTAGTGGAATATTATGTTTTCCTACCATTTGAGGTATTTGGATATGCTCCAAGAAGATCAAAGGGTAACGCGTGCTAAGTAGGCCTAATGGAATTAGGTCTCTATGAGACCTAAAGGAGAGATGAGGCCTAATTGAGATAGGTCAGACCTAAAGGGACTGAAATAAAATTTTATCCATGTCTATGATATATACTAATATCCATTTCAATGATGACCTAAAAAGGGTAAGAATGTTTGGCTAACTAAGAAGGATATGATCAAGTGACTTGTATAAATACTAGGCAATTTTAGGCCTATTTTGAGAAGGTGTGGGTGTGAAGAGAGTAATAAAATAATGTAACACTTGGTAATTATAATAAACTATCATATACCATAAAATTAGTATACAATATCAATTATGAAACTTTGACATAGATTCTACATATGAAGATCAAGGTCATATGACCTAATCAAGTCAAGAAGAGGGACAATTGAGAGAATAAGGCTAGAGGATAGTTTGAGAGGGATAAAAGTGTGAAGATATGAGGAATAATATAATAATATATTGTATTAATAATAAATGTTTATGAAGGTGATAATTTTTTTGAGATGGCTAAGTTGGTGATGAGTCATCTAGGGCATTAGTGCCTCCTTACAAGTGGGTTCTTATTAAAGCTTAGTCAAGTTGGTGCATGTCTAGTTGGGTTCGATACTCCATGTGGATTTTGCGCTTCACTAAAATAAGTGTTGATTTGGTACTAATTCATCTATGGGTTTAGTTCCTCCTTGTAAGTTGGTGTTTGCTAAAACCCAGGTGAGTTGGTGTTTATCTAGTTGGAGTTAGTATTCCATGTGAAGTGGGTGCTTCACTAACGTTGTTTTTTGTCTTATAGGACTATAGTCTATTTTCATCATCAGTGGGTTTTCTTCCCCTTCAGGGTTTCCCATATATATACTATGTTCATTTGTTTCATGTTCTTATGGATTAGTTCTTATGCTTACTAAGATGCACATGCTCATTTAAATGATCTATGATTGCTTAAGTAAGATTGTTAAAGAAAGTTTGTGAAGACTAATTCACCCCCCTCCAAATCATTTTGATTCTAAAATTTATCCCTAACCCTTTTAGATAATTCCATGCTAGGTGGATAAAAACACCCTATGATCCTCTCCCCTTAATTTAGTCACATCCTGTGACAAACAACAGATGGTTTTTAACTTTTAAATCAATATTTTGCATCTTACCATACATTTTAGATGGTAAGCTAAAGTAAATTTATAAAAAAAATTCCTAAAAATAAACATCAAATTTCATTCATCTATTTGGATTTTTTTTAATTTTTTTAAGCTTAAAAACTATTACAATTGATTAAATATACACTATTCTATCCAAATTCAAGACTACTCACAAAGAGCAACCATAATCTAAATAAAAAATATTTTAATGCAAGTCAAGAACTATCATTTTAAAGGATTGAAATGAATTTTTTAGATACATACACATATTCAAGGATCAAAATTTCACAATCACTCTAGGTGGGAGAGTTATGTGGGTTTTATTTCACTATATGGAGTATTGAATACATATGTAGTGGTTAATCATCAAGGAGGAGATTGAGGTCAGATCAACCCATTACACTCCCCTCTTTTTTATAGGTTTTCAAGTTATGAAATCCATTAGGGTTTTAAATATAATATAATAAAAAAACATTTTTTCATGGCATAATTTATATTGCAATAAATTAAATTTCCCAAAAGATATAAGTGCAGAAGGTGTAATGATCAATTTTCCAACATAGTTAATAGGGCCAAGTCTGTAGTCAATAGACTTGAGCACATTGTATTCCTATCCCATTATATAAATTTCAGGTAGGAATATTATATAATTATAAAAAAATACTATTATTTCAAAAATTATGTTTCTTTCAATATTTTCCTATCATTCATCCATCATATTCAACCAAGACAAGTCTGCATTCAATAAACTCAAACAACTTGCACATCCATCCACTTATAACAGACCCATCTAGATTTTGTTTTTTATTATGTTACTAATGATGAACATGCACATTCACCTATTTTACTAATTTCCACTTTCAAACATTCAAAAAAATTGGTTAAAAACTATGTGCAAGCGTTAAGTATATATCTTTTTAGTGTTTTATAAAAATATCAAGTTTCCATATTCAGTAGTTTGTCAAAATCAAAATTGTTGAATATTTTATATCTTTAGCATGATGATATTCTTTAGTATTGTACCTATAATCATTAAACATTTATATTTTTTAACAAAAATAGGTAAAACATATTGGTGAACCCAAAATTTTATTTACAAGATCTTAATTTTATGATTTTGTTTTCAATTTCATTTTCCTTTTTTCTCTTATTTTCATAAAAACTATATTGTAGAAGTTTTAAAAATCATTAAAAAATTTATTCTACGTAAAGTGGTCTTCAATTTTACCTAAGTCATGGTGTGAGAGGTATTTTCCCAATACTCAATCCATTAGAAAATACTGTATGTAGATTTTAATTTCCACATACTTCATGATATATTATAAATGATCATGGTTTTGTTTTTAGCCATAGGAAGCCTCTAAGTATTTGTTTTTGTATTGCACTGATAAGAAATTAGGCCCAATAAGTTACTATTTAAATATCCTAGATATTAGATGGTGTGGCTATAAGATTGTTGTAATCTCTCATTGTGTGTTCACTATTTATGATTGGGATCTATGTATCTGAGAGTTACATAGTAAACACACTCTTTAATAGTTATACTCTTATCCTTGTTGCAAACCTTCAAAGATTCAATTTTAAATTTTGGTAATAATGAATGCATTTTTATTACATAATTTAAAAATTTATTATTACATTTTATCCTAATTTATAATTTGATATTTGGATTCATTATATCTATACATTATTAAAATCCAAAAGTCTTACATAGGATAAAATTCATAATGTACAATACCAAGCCTTACTCCAATCATTTTTTCACAACAATGCTCTTCTAACACAAGTACCATTAATTAAAATATTTGTAAAGTCTAAAATGACTTGGGAGTAATAAAGGTTATACATTTAGAATGCTATAAGTCCTACCACACATCCTATCATTGTGACTATTGAGGTTGATAAAGATAAAATAGATAAATAAGATAAATTTAATGACAAATAATTCATCAAATATATCAATACGAATGCACATAATATTGATGCATTATTATACATTATAAGATATGAGAAAAATAAATTAATTCAAAATCACACTTCTACTTTAGATGCTCTATTTAATACTATTATTTTCATTCATGTATCAACCCCTAAAGTGAAATATGTGCCAACATCCATAGGTATGGGGGTATCACTTGGTTTGAAATATATTAAAAATTTTATTTATAAAATGGCATCATTTACACCTCCATTATATACTACACAAGGTCTATTTCCATCCTTTCCTAATGCATACTCTCTCAATAAATTATCATTGTCGTACATGCTAAAGTATTTCAATTAAATCAAGGTATTTCTAAATATATTTACTTAATGTATTATTTTACTGTAACTCCTAATCATTTAGATCCTAAGATAGACTACTACCCACTACCAATAGGATTTTTTTCTCCTAATCTATCACTCTATGAAGGTAAATGTGAACTTGAGAAACATATAATATCATTCCATGCAGCATGCTTATACTGTGATTACATTAAAAAATTACTTACCAAGCTTGTTTATGTGGTTTTTACACACACCAAAAAAATTTATGAGGTAGCCTTTAACATTTTAATATCAGTGAAAATATTCAATCTAAGGCATGAGTTTTAGAGTATTCAGTTTTATAAAAAAATTGGTGGTGGAATAATAGTTATCAATGGGTTATTTGCCTCAGATGTATGAAATATAAATGAAACCAAAAGTCTACTTGAGATGGTTGGGTGGATTCTAACTTAAGGTGGACTAGTTTAAAAATTTATAAAAGAAGGGAAATGTAGGACAAAAAGAGGCTTTTTGAGCCTATGATAGATGAAACTCTTCTAAACTAGATCATGTCGTATGGTTTGGACAAGTGGTAGGGAACTAATGCCTACTACAATTTACTATAAACACACAAAAACACAAACATAGTTATGATTCCAAGGAAATAAATATAGTAAAACTCATTATTCATAATCAAAGGTTACTACCAATAGATGATTGTAATTGCACATATTCAAAGGAAGATTATGATTAATAAAAAAAAAGTATTCAAATTAGATAAAGCATAATCTAAATAATTATACAAAAAATAGTTTTACATAACCTAGAGATTATTAATACTAGAATGATGAAACTTATTCAATGAATCATAAGGTTTGGATCAAAAAAATAATACACATCAAGTCAAACTTGAAAAAAAAAATTTAGAATTTATTATTCAACATAATTGAAAAAATTATCCTCCCTTGGAAATGGATAGATTATAAGTGTATATAGGCTTGGGTAGAGTCACCTCATCCTCCAAACAATGTCTAATTTTACACTTACAATTACAAAATCAAGAGTTACAATTCATGTAGAACATGCATGTGTAGGATATTCATAAGACAACCAACCAAAAGTGTATAATTATAATATAAATATAAATGTGTGTGTGTGTGTGTGTGTGTGTGTGTGTGTGTGTGTGTGTGTGTGTGTGTGTGTGTGTGTGTGTGTGTGTGTGTGTGTGTGTGTGTGTGTGTGTGTGTGTGTGTGTGTGTGTGTGTGTGTGTGTGTTTGTGTGTGTGTGTGTGTGTGTGTGTGTGTGTGTGTGTGTGTGTGTGTGTGTGTGTGTGTGTATTCATATAAATATAAAAAATACACAAGTATTGTTACACTATAAAACATGAAAGTGTACATATAAATATGTGGTGATGACTTGGCACAACTGGAAGATGAAAATGGTTGATTACTTAATGTAGTTATAAAAGTAGCTTGAGAATTTGAATGTGAAGAGTTAGTGGGCCCAGTAGGAATATGCACCTTTGCATGAAATTTCACTTAAGGCTAAGTGCCTATAGGAGGCACTAGTAATGTTATTTTTTTATAGTAATAACCTCCTCAATATCATTAAGTTGTTCAAATAATACATATGGAGTGTCGAAATTAGTATTAATAATGTTAAAATTAAACATGGATGGCTTGAATACCCTTGTGATTTATCCATTATACTTGTGTTATTTGCTTTCAAATCCCTAAATTTATTTTTGAGTGCCTATGCTTTAATAACTTTATCTTTGAAAAAGTAATCAAGTGCATAATCTTTGCATTAGTATTGTATATTATGCTTTCTACTTCAGCCTTGAATATCTCTACCATTGCTCAAATCAATCCTTAAAAATTGGACCTATTTACTAGTTACCTTATATAAGCAATCACACTTGTCACCCTCATATCCCTCATAATTTATATATACTTTCTCTCATGTGTTATAAATTTTGTTATCAAGGCTTTCATATATTGATGCCAATTGAAGGCATTACCTCTTTTGGGAATCACATAATTCAAATTCTTATATATATATATTAATTGGTGGTCACTATGTTTAAGTGATTATAAAAACTATTTATTACACATTATACTAAGAAGGTAAGCCTCTTTTCTAGTTCTTTAAACTAGTTCCATAAGGTTAACACTCTTCCTCAATGAGGCTAAGACTAACCCTGTGAAGTCTTTATTGTTGAACATTTAATATTTCTCTTGGAGATTGAATCATTTTCCTATGTATAATCCTTTGTCTATCTTAGTCTTGGATCTTGTACATCTCTTTCATGGTTTCCCTAGTTGAATCCACAAAGGCACAAAAATCCTCTTCATACTCATGAGGGTCATTGGGGTTCCTTTTTTGTTTCTTTTCCAAGGGGAACGAATTCTCCCTTTTCTTCAATATTATTTCCTCCACTTTCCTATCCATTTCCTTTATTTTACTCACCCTCTATATAGTGCCATATTGTTTATCAAAAAATGTACTTATTGATGGAAACTATGTGAGGACCATTCTTATTCTATCCTTTTTCACTCTTAGAACTATTTTACCCAAGAAGGGACAATGAGCTCTCCTTGTTCCTTAGGTTTTCTAGCCTCTACAGAGGTGGAAAGTGGTGAAAATATTGGTGGAGGCATTGAAACACTTATTTTTTAAGAAATTGAAGAGCTAGCTGATAGAACTTGTTCTATACCAATATGTCCCTTTGGGGTGTAGTCTCAACCACATTTTTTTTGTCCTAGGCTTTTTAAGATTTACATAATGGAAGACTTAACTTGAGTGTAATAATGAATGGACAAGCCTAATTGAGTATATTTCCTTGAGAGTAAAGGTGGTGCTTGGGTATCAAAAATGGAAATAGATTAAAATTATTCAAAATAAACCCTCTTTTTAAGGGCTTAGGGTTTGGATATTACTAAATTTATGGTTGAAAGAATTAAATAATAAAATTAACTAGAAGTTTATTACCCAATTTCCTTAATATTAGCATGGATATACAATTACTAGGTTTTAAAACAATATTTTTGTAGTGATTCATGGAGAAATAGGTGTAACAACTTGACTAGTATATAGAAACTTAACAATATTAGTATCTACAACTATAAGAGATGAGGTGAGATAATAAACTACCTTATTGAAGGACAAAATTTCTTATTTAGTAAGAACATCTTCACCTTGTTTGTGGGATGGTCTATCTTTTCCATCCAATAACCCTATGTCTACCTATTTATTTTCTTCTTGCATAATTTATTCAAACCTAGTATCCTTTGCTATTTCAATTGTCTCAATTTTGAACTTTTTTATTCTTAGTCCATATTTTATGGTTCCTCCTCTTACTCATCACTAGTGTAGTCTACCAGCAAGACTACCTCTTCATGTTATTCCTATGAATCCTCACAAAGAGGACCTCCACAAATGAATAGACCCTTTATGGGTTTTTCCTTTGCTTGGGTAATCCTAGGAGAGATTAGAGGAGTTTTTTGCTTCCTCTAGTAAGTAAAAATGGGTGGAATAGAAGATTAAATGGATTCAATAGTGGATGTAAATGAACTATATGGCATAGGTGGAGGTGAAGTGGAAATATAATAAGAGGTATAAGGAGGAATAGATGGGAGAGCCATAGTAGTTGGAGCTATAGGCATTGAAATTATAGGTTCCACTAGTGGGTATGTTAAATGTGATGGGGGTGTTATTATAGATGGCATTATTACAAAATAACTCAAAATATTTAGGAAGACTTACTTGTTGAATTATAGTCAAAGGAAGCAAAGGTGGTAAATAAACTACTCATGCTACCTACTTATAATCATTGAGGATTAAAAAGTACCTTAAGAATATTCCTCCTAATTTAAGGATAGATATCCCTTTGAGTACCATATTATTTTAATGCTACAACTTTTTCTTTTTGAGGAGAGGGAGGATGATCCTATTCTAGGGGATGATTTAAAATGTGGTTTGGGTCATTTATAACTTGTAGCTCTATGTGCATCCTCTAAATTTTTATTTTCCTCCTTTATATTAATCAAAGGATTATATTAAATATTTTATACAACCACCATTGTAATTTTTATTTTATTCATTTGAGTGTAGACCTCAGAGTCATTTGGAGCATTGATAAGATTTTGTCATGCTCAAAATGTTTATAGCTATAGGGAATATCAACTCCCTTTTTTCTAAGATAATTGAGATATTGCCTGGATCTACCTCTAGGGTCAAGATATTTGTATCTTTCTTATTATAAACCATAATGGGATCTAAATTTACCAAATATATTAAGGTGCATCTTCACTAAGTACTAAATTTGACCAATGCTTAGAGGGGTTTTCTGGTAGTGTAATCACCAAAAAGTGGTAATTAGATGTCCTAATAGTGTCTCTTTAATTACCCTATCCCTATAATAGCCATAGAACTATCCTTATGAATTAGAAATACATTTAAAATCATTCAAAATACCATAATCACTTACAATCAGTCAAAACATAGTCCTAAAAATGTCATCCCAGACTCTAATCCAAATTATTTAGCAATCTATAGAGAGGACATTAGCACCACAGTTGGGACACTACAACCACAACTCACTAGTGTCCCCAATTTGATGCTATTGTACTTAGACCTAAATCTTCCCAATGGGTAGTTTTTCAAATGTGTGATCCTCCTAAGGTTTTCCTAAGCTCATTTTCTTATATGCATAAGCAACAAAACCCTATAAATACAATTTTAATCCACCTTTATTCATGAGATGGAAAATAAATGCAAAAAAATTCAAATTAAAGACAAATTTGCATGAAATAAAGGTATTTGATCCATATTATACCCTAATTTATGTATACTATAGCATTTACAACATCCCTAATCCTAGTTTTAGAGTTGATTTAACTTATTTGGGAATAATGGTGTTTTATTCCTATTTTAGCTAAGGGTCTAGATTAATAAATCAGTAAAAAATATAACAATAAATATAGTCCTAATCTATGTAATTATTTGTAATTTTCACCTTTCTAAAAATAATAATAAATAGGAATAAATATAACTTAGATGGAAAATAGACTAAGACAGTTGATACATATGTTTAAAATGGTTATGCAAGATTAGGAAGGTGTTTTAAACCTAAATCTGGATTTCATTTGGTGAAAGGATAGGAGCACCAAAAAGTGGATGCTTTGGTGTCTACTAATGTTGTTCATTC
The DNA here is from genome assembly GCA_037957365.1 of Torreya grandis. Lineage (NCBI taxonomy): Eukaryota > Viridiplantae > Streptophyta > Pinopsida > Cupressales > Taxaceae > Torreya > Torreya grandis. The sequence continues at coordinate 1,790,101 of JARHVA010001636.1, read as the reverse complement.
CTTCCACTCTTGTCCAAACTAATCATAGATACTTGAAACTTTTTGGGTAGTTGCATTGTGCCTTTGTGAGCATGCATGTGAAAAATTGAGTGTTAGTTATCGATGAAACTCTATGTGGAGCTGATTTTATCTTAAAACCCTAACCCTCCATCATGCTTGATAAAATGATATTTAAATAACTTTAGAAAGAGGGGGGTTAGTGTGTAAGATGTATTAAACATGTAATCCACACCCCTTGTGTGGACACATTATCTACATACCAATACTCTAAAGAGGGATCAAGTTATATGTAGTTATCCCAACTAGTTTGCTTTGCGATATAGTGTGATGTGGATACAAATGTGAAATTTATAGTGCTTGAGGTGGTTAGGAATTGGTATGAAGATTTGAGTATGTTTTTAGCTATATCAGGTGACTGTGTGTAGAGACTAGGGAAGTTTGCCTTAGTGCTTTGTTTATATTCTTGCTTGCTTTGTAATTTTGGTCACCTCCCTTATAAATGAGATTTGAGTGGGATTTTATAGGAAATAATTGGTCATGGGCCAGATGTATTCATTCTAAGCTAACCTAATTAAGGATAAGGATTGGATGAAAATGACCATTGGGGATCAAAGTACAAATGGACAAGATCACCAAAAATGGGACACTTTAGTGTTTGATGTTATAGTCCAAATGGTGCCCTCCTATCCTATAGGCTTGAGAGGTAGGGGAATAGGATTGGAATAGGGGATACTACCTAGCTAAGGTGGAATGACTATTTATAAGGTTTTTTATGACTACTAATGATAAAAAGAGTGTTTAAAATGGTCACAAGAGTATACAAAAGGACCTATGGATAGGGTGTCTCAAGCCACACTCAAAATACCAATTTGGACATTTTATATGAATACATTTACCCCCTTTATTCTATTGATACAACAAATCAAAATATTAAGATAAAGGAAAAATATATAGTGTACCTAAACTTACCTATAAGGGTGAAGCCCATGAAGATGTGTGATGTTAAGTGTGCATAGAGAGAGCACAAATTGAAGCATAAATATATTGTGATGTTGAGTGATGTTGGGTATGTGTTGTAATAAGATTAATATCATGAATATGCTAGGTGCTCAATTCATTGAGGGTGGATCAAGAATACAAAGGCTAGCCCTTTGGCTCTATTATCACCCACTATATAGTGAAGTTATGTGATCATGCATGTGTTAATAAATGTTTAAAATATGTGTTCAATCCCTCTAAGTAGGTGGCTCAAGAATACAAAGGCTAACTAGTCTATCATTGCCCACTAAGTTTGAATTGTGAAATGATATCACTATAAATTTCTATCATACAAGATGGCTAATGAAGCCCATGAATGCTTTGTAATATAATAATGTGGCATGGATAGCCGAATGTGTATTAATAACTAGACCAATTTTGGAAACTCCAAAAGGTGGATATTAGGCTTATATAAAATCTAATCCAAAACTAAGAACTATACTTATATGAAAGCCATTCTGAAATGATGCCAACCACCTATAATGGAATAAGGCATTCAACTACTGAGAATACCTAGGTAATATAATTAACTAGAAAGAAAATAAGGCAAATGTGCCACATACATTACCCCTAATCATTGGTGTCTATAAAATGGATTCTAATCTAGAAGTTGTACCAATTGCCCAATCTAAAATTATAAGCAAGATCCATCATGCTATGCATGATGCCCCCTATATCTAGATAATTTGAGTAAAACTATACTAAAACTACCCAATATGAACTAAAATGTAGCTAAAAAAATTGTAATTGACCTTACCTTTCTATCTATTTCTAAAATTTTTGGGTTTTTGACTATTTGGATAGGAGCACCAAAAAGTGGACACTTTGGTGTCTGGTACTATAGTCCAAATGGGTTGTTCCTGTCCTTTACTATTTTTTATGACTATTCTATATTCATTAGTGTTTTTTTAGTTTTTTCTACATGCTTTGAATTTTTATTATTATTATTATAAGTGTTCTAAAAACTAATTTTGACTGTTAGAGGGCTCTGATCTCTATGATAAAACCCTTGATTGTTACCCTCTCTTTTAAGGGTAGGAATGAAGACTCTGCAATGACTGCCCTTAGAAGAAAGGGACCTAAAAGTGTGTTATGCTATGAAATACATGATATAGTAATAATGATTAAAAATATGTCTCAATATATAGCATAGGTTGTGTTGGAGATTATTAGATCAACATGGATATGCCTAGATATATTTAACAATGTGTTGTTCCCAAAATCCGTCACTTGTTTGTAGGGACAATGTATCAACTATTTTGGTCCTACAGGCAAATTTCTCTCTTTCCTTCTCAAAAAATGTTCTGAGCACTCAAGGTCTTCAATTATTTGATCATTTTCATTCAAGGGACTTGTAGGTTCAATAGGTTTAACAACTTCAACAAGTGAGCTCTCACAAAGGAACAAGTTCCAAACACTTAGTAAATTTCAAGGTTGGTTCAACGTCGAGGTTCAACCAAAAGGTCCATCGGTAGGCTTCAAACAAAAGATTAAACCATTGAACCATTGAACCCCACCTCTAAAGGTTCAAAGGTTCAATGGGTTCAAAGTTCAATAGCTTTGAAGGACTTAAAGAAAAGAAGACTTTAAAGAAGAAATATTGAACCGTTGAACCGTTGAACCTTGAACCAAAAGAGTTCAAAGTTCAAAGGTTTAATGAGTTCAATAAAGTTTAAAAAATTTAGACGAATAAAAGATTAGAAGAGCTAAGAAAGAAAGGTTGAACCATTGAACCTTGAACTTTAGAAGGTTCAAATTTCAAAGGTTTAACGAGTTCAACAAAAGAGAAAAGGATCCAAAAACTGTGAAGGACCAAAGGATTCCAAGAAAGAGAATGAACCATTTAACTTTGAACCAAAATGGTTCAAATTTAAAAGGTTTAAAGGTTCAAGGAATTTCAAAGTTTGAAAGGAAGCTTCGAGCAAAGGAAGGAAGTGGAAGATTCTAGAGATAAGTTCAAAAAGATGGTTCAACCAATTGAACCAAGGAGCTGATTGAACCAAGGAGCCAATAAGACTGCCTGAACCATTGAAACCATTGAACCAATGCACTCTCATGGTTCAAAGGTTCAAAGTTTAATGTGGTTCAAGTGACCAGTGACCAGTGACATCCTCATAGACGTCAAATTTAAGGTAACAAAATTCCCATTTATTTTCAAATGTGGTGCGGACCTGAAAATAGACTCAATGACTGGCCAAAGAAGAAGCTGAAGGAGCTAGTAGAAAGTGAGAAGATAGCTTGAGAGCCCAAATCACCAAGAAAAGGAATAAATACATGGCAAGGAAAGAGGGAAAGACTAGAAATATCTGTGTAGGAGTTATTTCTAGTTGGTGAAATAGTCCACTAGGTGGACATCAGAGAGTGAGAGCACTCAAGGATGTGGCCTTTTTTTCTCCATAAAGTAAAGGCAAAATGGATAGCTATGCAAATATCAGGAAGAGGACTAGTTAGCCCATACTTTGGAGGAGACATTTGAGATGAATTGGCATGCCATAGTTAAGGTTGATGCCCTGTTCTAGCATGGCCCCTTGACAGAACTGAAAATGCATTAAAGGCATTGAATGTAGCATGGGCCATTCCATGAAATAAAGTGCCAAGTCTTTCTTGGCTGCTATATATTGTAATCTCTCTATTATAGAAGTGAAACTCTGCCCAAATTAAAAGACATTTCCTGAGACTTTGAGCTCAGATTGTTAATCATATTTCTTTATTTGAATGAGAAAACAAGTTGTTTCTACCTCAAATTTCGCTTTTCAGACTAAAAAGAAAGAAACTAAAAGAAAGTAATGGACAAGGCTTGGAAGTACCTGGACTAAAGATTGCGCACCGTAAATCCAGACATTTGTGAGCACTCCTCTTTGGCTGTGGAGGAATGACACCTGCAAGAAAAAAAGGAAGCTAGGACAAGAAAAACGTTAGACAGATAGGCAGTGGGTTGCCAAGCAAAAGGCTTGTTCCCAGAAGTGTAAAAACTTCCTTAAGGGAGGTCAACCCACTGTTTTGATGAGATAAGTGACTGATAAAAGACAGAATGCCAGAATACAGAAATGACAAAGAAAGTAGAAAGGAAAGAAGCAAACAAAATGATTACCTGAAAGAGCTGTTGGGCTGAAGACAGTCGCCGAGGTCGGAAATGTCGCCGACATCGGTTATCTGATCTGCCGGCGTCGGCTATCCTGCCGACGTCGGTTGGGGAAGTGACCGGCGTCGGTCGGGGTTGTGGCCTGTAGTCGGGTCTGGGTTGCTTGCTGGATTGTGGACGGGTCTGAGACTAAACGGGGACAATTTTGGATGGATTGGGGAGTGGCCTGGTTCGGGTTGGGTACCTGTTGCAAGGTCTTTTTGGCAGAGGGGTGAGGAAGTTGAAAGAGACACAGAGGACAGGGAAGAGGAGGATTCACAGAGGATGGGGCCTGAGAAGGCTTTGTAGCCTCTCAAGGGGGAAGGACAGAGGGAGCAAAAGACAATAGAATATAGATGAATGAATACAATGAAATAACAAACCCAGACTAGCTTACCTTTAGCTTACTGAATGAAGAGAGAAGAAGATGTTGCTGGAGCCATAGAAGAGTTGCTGCAAGGAGAAGATGCTGATCCAGGGCCTTTTCACCTGTTCCTGCTATTGCACGAGGTCAAGACAGAGGAGAGATCAAAGCCAAAGCGTCAAGAGAATCCGTTTTCGAGCTCAAGAGTCCAGGGGGTGCAACGGATGCAGAAGGGGATAATGAAGGCTGCCGACGCCGGCAGTTTCGCCGACATCGGCCGAAGGGTCGCCGACGTCGGCGGTCGCAGGATGGGCACAGAGGCTAAAAATAGCCTCTGCCCACTCTTGCATGCCGCCGAGTGAGGGGTCATGGGCAGAACGGTCATGAGGATGCCAAAATGGACGAGGGGGGATATAATGGTGAGATTTGGCCTAATAAATGCTAGGGGGAAGGTGGAGGGATTCAAGGGAGGATCCAAGGTGGCAAGGGTAGGGTGGAAAGGGGGCCTAATTTAATTAAAAATAGATGTTAATTTCTAATTAATAAGCCCTAGGTGGGTTAGGGACCAAGGAGGACTAGGTGGGAAAAAGGGCCAAGGGGGAGAACCAAGGTGCAGACACGTTTGCGGTGTCTACATTTGCCCCTTTTTGTCTTGTTGGTTGTTCTGAACGAACTGCAAGACAAAAACAGGGAGTGGTTGCCCCAGGTGAAGGATGATGTATTCCCCCTCAAAGCAGGAGTCGAGAGAAGGAACCTGATGTCGGGTGCTGATTTGACAAAAGGTGAATGAGAAAGAGAGAGGTGAGTGAAAACGCTGCAAAAGTCGTGATTGCGCGTATACCACGTCACGGGATAGTCGGGTCAAATTGTCGCATGGTCAAGGGTCAAGGAGTGCCAAAATTGAAGTAACCGGGCCCCAGCATTTAGTCGTCTGCTGATCGGGTTACTCAATCTAAGCTGAAGCTCCAAATGGTCATCGTGTCCCAGGTATCCAGGGCTCAGGAAGTGCTCCCAGAAACATGAAAAAGGTCACAAGTAGTGGGGATCAATTGGCTCGTGATCCTATACTTGTGAAGGGTCAAAAAAAAGTCTGCGGACAATTCTGCTAACCAGCCATGGAATAGCATACACGCAAAAACAACCAAGGCAACATTGTCTTGGAAGTGGTCAAGGTCGAAGGGGATAGGCATGATCGCCAATGGTCATTGGTCAAGAGGATGGATAGACGAAAGGATGCGGCTGAGCTAACCCCAAAAGACATGTTATCTGAGTGCTGCCTACATAGCCCTGGTGACAGGGCCTCAGGCCGATGTAGTTCTCCCTAAAAGGGAGGGGGGGTCGGAGGGATTGATAGGTCTTGGTCAAAGTCGATGATTGGTCTTGGTCAGAGGTCTATGATTGGTCTTGATCAAAGGGAATGATTGGTCTTGGTCAAAGTTGACGAAGTTGGGTGTGATAAGAGTCAAAGAAGAGAAGGTTTGTCCATCACAGAGACGAACAAACGAGGGTGGTCGAGCTAACCTCAGAAGATGTGTTATCTGAGTGCTGCCTACATAGCCCTAGTCATAGGGCCTCAGACCAATGTAGTTCGGACGAAGGGAAAAGATTGATCGATGATTGGATGTGGTCAAGTGTCAAAATGATGAGGGCAAGATGATGCTATAGATGTCACATTGGTCGAGAGGCTTTCATCCCTAGCAAGTTTCCATAGTCGTGATGGATGTATGCTAAAAATGAATAGAAGGTCTATTTATGCTTCAACAAGTATTGGTTTATGCTTAACATAAATTGGGTCTGGTCGGTAGTTTCCATGGGTATTGGTCTCCATAGAAACTATGTGAAAAGGACAAGGATGATGCCTGATGTCATGTTGGAAATGTCGAGGCTGGTTTGAAAAAAATGTTGAAGTTGGCTGGGTTTAAGGATGAGTCGATAATTGACGTGGCCAAAGCGTGACCAAAGTGTAGAGAAAAGGTGAAAGGCAAATTGCTCTTTCATTGACACGGACCAGAAAGGAAGCATAGATAGGGGTTATTAGAACAAAAGCCCCGTTCATGCATTGCGTCGATGACTAGTGTTGAGTTAGAACGGTAATCGAATCACTTTGACATTAAAGTGAGCTCGAAGTCCCTTGAGCCGGTGATAGAAGGGGGATAGGGTAACCCAGTTTAAGAGCAGGAATAACCTTGCCCCTTTTGTAGGAGACCCTGAGACAACTACAAGCCAATGTCCGTGACTCATTTTTTTTTTTTTTTTTGTGTCAGGCTGATCGATGCGGGAAGCCTGCATAGAGATGTCACTTGATGTAATGGTCATGTTGCGAAGCTGATCGATGCGGGAAGCTTCTAAGAAAAGTGTTGTTTATTGCCAGAGTAGTCATAGCCATCCTTCGAGGGAGTGGTCTATATTTTTGCTTAATAATGTTTGAAAAGTTGGCCTAGCTGTCCTTCAAGGGATCAGTCTAGTAATACAGCAATGATAGTACAGCTATCCTTCGAGGGATCAGTCTGTCTTTTTGATTTGACTTGACTTGATTTAGTGACCATGGATATGTTTTGACATCTTGATTTGGATTTATTGATAGGAATGAGAGTCACGGACAAGACTGTAGAAGCTCAAGGACGCCCCTTTTTATTAGGACAAAGCATCACTGCATCCTAAAAGGGTTGTAGAGGACTTGTTAAAGGGGAATAGGGTTGAAAGGGATGAGGATTAAGAGGACGAGGATTGCTCAAGGGACGAGCTTAAGTTACGTGTCAAGTAGACGAGTACGCGACTAACAGAAGAAAGGTCGAAGATGCAACGCATTAAGAGGCTCAGGTTCTGGCCGTCCATCGAGGGAAGACAGACGATAAGTCCCTGACCCATACTTGTGCGTGATGATAAAAGGTCCAAGCCAATTGGGGGCGAATTTACCTCGTTTACTTCGCTCCATATTGGTCACGTGCTGATTCTCTTTGAGGACGAGGTCTCCGATGTTAAAATCTCGTTCTCATAGATTTTTGTCGTAGGCCCGCTTTATGCGACTTTGGTAGACATGGAGATGATTAAGGGCAGCAAGACGACGCTCATCGAGTAACTCAAGTTGAGCTAAGCGATCTTGACGAAAGTCGTCGTTGGAGAGAATGTCATGCAGGGAGATGCGGAGAGACGGGATCTGTACTTCGAGAGGTAAGACAGCCTCTGTTCTGTACACGAGAGAAAAGGGGGTAGCACCCGTAGAGGTTCGGATGCTAGTGCGGTAGGCCCACAAAGCGAAGGGGATATGAACGTGCCAATCCCTTCCTGTATCGTCGACCACCTTCATGAGAATTTTGGTGAGAACTTTGTTGGAAGCCTCGGCCTGCCCATTTGCTTGTGGGTAGTAAGGCGAAGAAAAGCTGAGTTTGATGCCAAATGAGTCGCATAGTTTTTGGACAGTCTTGTTTTTGAAGGACTTGCCGTTGTCGGTGATGATTTTGTGAGGGACACCGAAGCGACAGATGATGTGGCTACTGATGAAGTCGGCAATTTTGTCGGCTTTTGTGGAGACGAGAAGAATGGCTTCCACCCACTTGGTGAAATACTCAGTGGCAGTGATGATGGACTGATGACAAAGAGACGAGTGAGGGTTGATCTCACCGATGAAATCCAAGCCCCACTGAGAAAAAGGCCAAAAATCCTGAGCGACTTGCAAGGCGTGACTGGGGAGATGAAGCAGGTTAGAGTGCTGCTGACACTTGATGCAACGCCGAACATAATTGCTACAGTCTTGATGAAGGGTGGGCCAATAATAACCCAGGCAAAGGAGGCGCTTGGCAACCGAGTTTCCACTGAAGTGTCCACCACAAATCCCGTCGTGGACTTGCTTTATGGCTTGAGGAGCTTCAGTGGAGGTTAGACAGCGAAGAAGGAGGCCGTCGAAGCCTCGCTTATAGAGAAGGCCCCCTAGCATGGTATAGCGAGCTGTGCGCTTGATGAAAGCTCGTCGCGCATTGCTAGAGAGGTTGGGAGGAGTGACAGAAAGAGACAAGTAGTCCACAAGTTGCTTATACCAGTCATCTTGTGGGCTAGAATTGACAGTATTGATATGGTCGATGTGAGGAGGGATGTATGAAGGCAAGGGTATGCGATGCACTGTGACAAAAAGGCGGGATGATGATGATGAAGACGGGATATGCGAAGCAAGAGAAGCCATGGTGTCGGCAAACTTGTTCGTAGAGCGTGGAACAGTCTGTAAGAGGTAATGGTCGAAAGATGCCAAAAGAGTGTCAGCACGATTCTTATACCTCTGTAAAACTTCATTTTTACAGAGATATGAACCGTTAACTTGATTAACGATGAGCTGCGAATCACCGAAGATGTTGATAGACTTGATGTGGAGAGAAAGGGCAGTCTGAAGTCCCAAAATTAAGGCCTCGTATTCGGCCATATTATTGGTATAATCAAAGTCAAGCTTGAAAGATAGAGGCAAGGGCTCCCCGTCGAGTGGGATGAGGATGACCCCCGCACCCCCACCGAGTTGACATTTGGAACCGTCAAAGAACATAGTCATCTGGTAGACGGTGTCATCGATGGAAAGTGTGGCGATAGACTCGTCAGGGAACTCACAGTGTGAGGGTCGGTTGTCGGGAAGAGGGGCATCTGCCAGTTGGTCAGCAATGGTTTGCCCCTTGATAGATTTCTATTGGATGAATTCGAAGTCAAACTCAGCAAGCAGCATGAGCCACCGAGCCATACGTTGATTCTGGTATGGCTTGGAGTGCATGTACTTGAGAGGGTCAGTGTGAGTGACGACAAAGGTTTTGTGGTTGAGAAGATAGTGGTGGAGCTTGGTAGCGGAGAAGACTAATGCCAAACAGAGTTTCTCGGTATGAGTATATCGAGTTTCATAGTCGACCAGTGTTCGGTTGATGTAGTAAACCGCTTGCTCGCGATGATGCTCGTCTCGGTGCGCGATCATGGCACCTAACAAATGGTTGGTAGCAGAGATATAAAGGTAGAAGGGTTGGTCGTCCTTAGGTGGAATGAGGACTGGTGGAGAGACCAGATAGCCTTTGAGGGCCTCAAAAGCCTCTTGACAGTTCCCATCCCACTTAAAGGAGACGTCCTTCTTAAGGAGGTGATGAAAAGGCTGGCAGCGGTCTGAAAGTTGCGAGATGAAACGGCGAATGGACTGGAGCTTCCCTTGTAGACTACGAAGCTGCTTGAGATTGGTCAGGGGCGGCATTTCGAGAATAGCGCAGATCTTGGCGGGATCTATCTCGATACCATGGAAAGAAACGATGAAGCTGAGAAGTTTGCCTGAGAGGACCCCAAAGACACACTTCTTGGGGTTGAGGCGGACATTGTATTGAAGGAGACGAGAGAAGATGATTGTGAGAATGGTCAAGTGGTCGCGGCGGAGCTTGGACTTGCCGAGAAGGTCATCCACATAGTCCTCCATGATTTTGTGGAGGAGATCGTGGAAAATGTAAGTCATGGCGCGCTGATAAGTGGCACCAGCATTTTTTAGGCTGAAAGGCATGACTCTATAGCAAAAAGTCCCCCATGGGGTGATAAAGGTAGTCTTGTGCTGGTCTTTCGGTGTGATCAGGATTTGATTATATCGTGAAAACCCGTCCATGAGAGATAGCATCTCATGGCCGGCCGTGAGATCAACAAGCTGGTCGATGTTAGGAAGAGGAAAGTCGTCTTTGGGACAGGCTAGGTTAAGGTCGCGATAGTTCGTGCAGATTCGAATCCCCCCAGTTGCTTTAGTAACTGGGACGATGTTAGAGACCCACTGTGGATAATCGATGGGTTGGATGAAGGAGACAGAAAGAAGGCGCTGAAGCTCCTCTTTGACAAGAAGCGCAACGTGAGGATGCATCTTTCGAAGCTTCTGCCTAACAGGCTTAGCCTCTGGTTTGGTGACAATGTTATGGGTAGCAATGGTAGGGTCGATGCCAGGCATGTCGCTGTAAGTCCAGGCAAAGGCCTTGCTATGGTTGGAAAGGAACTGGGCATAGTCAAGCTGTTCCTGAGTGTCTAAAGATTGGCCAATCTTTAAGACGTGAGGAACATCGGAAGAAGAAGGGAGGTTGATGTCAATGGTGGATTCATTTAACATAACCTGGGTCTCGGAAGGGAGGAAACGCTGGACGAAAGAGTCATCGGCACCCATGTAGGAAAGGATGGCGTCATCGTCAACGCAGTGGACAGTGTGAATGGTTGCCGACTCATCCTCTACCATGCTAGGAAAGATGAGAGGGAGAGACCTAGGCACCCCATTGAGCTGATAGGTCAGGGGTTCTAGGCGGATGGTGTTTATGGAAAAAAAAAACTAGGAGGGATGGAAACTACTGACTCCGTAGGTGACGAAGGAGAAATGGGCGAGTCTGTAAGAGATTGGTCAATGGTTGGTTTGGGACAAAGGTCGGAAGGAGCCTGAGTGGGGTCATGATATCCCAGGCCATACCGTTTCTTGGCATCGTGATCATTGAGCGGCTCGATGGGCTGATGGGAGCCCTGCTCATAACGTCCAAAACCAAAACCCTTCCATGCACACCTGTGAAGGTAAGTGTGTGCAAAGGCAGGGTTGCCAAGAAATGAGAAATCAGATGTGAAAGGTCGAGGTGAAGAAAGAGAAGTGCTGTAGGTAGGGGCTTGATTAAGCCCCCCATAGACAAAGTTGGTTTGGAAGTGAGGAGGACCATAAGGTAAGACCGTCCCGATTCGAGGGTCGTAATTAGGACTGAGGTGAAGGCGTCCATACTCTTGTGGAGTTTGGAACATGTCGAGGGTCAACAAGCGGTATTCCCCAAGTGATAGTCGTTGGAAGATGTCTTCCACGGGGTCCTTGGTCGGCGCTTGAAGAGGAGGGGTGAGGGCAACCGCCGATTGCGAACTGGTCGAAGCTTCTGAAGATGGAGGCAGTGCCGGAGTGGACGGCTTGATGGGAATGAGGACGTCGTTAGGACGATAGGTGGTGTTGCAAGTCTTGAAGGGTGAAGGGTCAGCGGGAATGGTGTGGACTTGCCCGTCATGCTCAAACTTCACACAACGGTGCAGGGTGGAGGGGATACAGGCCATGGCACGGATCCAAGGTTGGCCCTATAAAAGGTTGTATTAAAACTCTCCTTTGATGATATAGAAGAGCTCCGGGACTGTGCGTGGGCCTACGCGAATGTGGAGGATGACTGTGCCAATGGTCGTGGCGGTGGTGTCGTTAAAAGAGCGTAAGATCGCGTCAGTTTTGGAGACGCAATTTTTGGGAAGAGCCAGCTGATCAAAGGCATGGGTAGAGATTATGTTGATGCTAGCGCTGCTGTCGATCATAACGCGTTTGATGCGCGTCCGATCGATGTAGGCAGTGATGAAGAGGGCGGCGTCCTGATCTTCCGTGTTAGATGTGGGAATCTCAGAATCGCTGAATGTGATGGAGTTGACAGGAGATAAAGAATGGATGAGGGCAGCGAGTGGTTGGGGGTCCTCAGGTTGGACCTCCGCTGCCTACAAGGCTTGGATAAGGGCTTGACGGTGCTGAGGCAAAGTTTGGATAAGGTCGTAAAGAGACATCTTCACTGGTGTTTGGTGAAGCTGCTTCAGCATGGAGTTGTGAATTGGTCCAGAAGAGGAAGATGAAGAAGGTTGGGACGCGCCAAGGATAGAAATTTTAGGCCTGGGCGCAAGGGGTGGCTTGACGAAGGGATAGGTCCAAGGAATGGCAGCTTTTGCTTTGGCTTTGTCCTGCTGCGACCTAGTGGTTATACGGATGGCATTGATTTCAAAAATGGGAGGCGAAGAAGGGGTCATGTTTTGCTGGTGAGATGTTGACGTGTTTGAAGAAGTTGGACAGGAAGGAGTCGGGGTCTGGTCAAGAGTGTCCTCAAGGAGAAGAGTGTCCTTCTCCATATGGCGGCGGATGACGGCCTTGAGGGCACAGCAAGTCTCGGTGTCATGTCCTGGTGTATGATGATATAAGCAAATTTTCGTATCGTCGAACCAGGAGGGCTTGGACCCGAGAGGTTGGAAAGGCTTGATGGGCGGAAGGGTTATGTCGGAAGTCTGGAGAAGTTGGCGTAATATTGATGAGTATGAGCCCAATAGAGGGTCCGTGTTATTTGATATGCGCGAGGTTGGTGACTTTTGCTTAGGCGAGGTTAGAAGAGGTTTCCGTACCACCTTATGGGTTGATGGCGCGGTGACAGATGGAGATGGCTCTGGCCTGGTGATTGAGAACGCCTTTTTAGGAGAGGGATGACTGGAGGTAGGCAGAGGAAGCAAAGGAGGCAACGAGTTTTGGTTGAAGGTCGGAGTGGGAAGGATGTTAGCCAAGGTTGAAGGATGGGGGCCCAAAATAGATGGCAACAGTGACGGAGAAGGAGGCGTTCGTTTCTGTGGTCTAGCAGTCTTTCTTGACTTGGTTGGAAGAGTACTGCTGGTCGAGGTCTGGCCTAGGTCCACCTTCACTTGCGGGTGAGTGAGGGTGGAGACAGGATGAATGCCAAATGACTTGATGGGTTTGGACGAGATAGACGCAGGCTTTGGTTTGGACGGATTTGGTTGAGGTTTGAGGGTCTAGTCTTTGTCAAGAGTCTGATGAGATTCTGCCTTGGGAGGATTAGCGGCATGTGATGAGAGGGCGCGGGCATGTTGAAGGGCTTTAAGACGCTCCCACAACACCTGAGGCATCACTTTCTGCGGAGGGAGAAGTTCAATCTTCTCCACTAACCGGGAAAATGGCTGAGAGGAAGATGTTGATGGTTGCGAGGTTGAAGACGAGACGGGTGTAGGGTATGGTGAAGTCATGACAGATTTAGATGAGGACGAAGGAGGGACAGGTTCTTCCCTGGGTGGAGAAGAAACTGGGGAGCGAGGCTCCTCCAGTGGGGAAAGGGCAGGGATGGCGGGGCCCCCCACTTGCAGCTGAGGGGTAAGAAGGGTCGGGTCCTCCATAGGCAATAGAACGGGGGATGGCGAGACCGGAGGTGCAGGTAAGGCCGAGGCATCCTCCAAGATGAGAGAGGTCAATGGAGAACTAGCCGGGGAGAGAGGTTCGTCCACATGTGATGGACTGATTGATGGACTAACCTCAAGAGGTTGATTGGGGATGAAAGGGGAGACCGTATTGACTGTTCGAACGTTGTGCTCATGATTGTCGTCAATTAAGGTCTGGACGCTGCTCTGAGTTGGCGGATGATTGGGAAAAGGTTGTTTGAAGATGTCGATGGCCTGATTAGGGGGTGCATTTGGATTGTCTAAGATGAGATCCCCCTTTTCGAGCATGTCTTGTATTATGTTCTTAAAGGTTTTGCAGTTCTCCGTGTCATGGCCCTTAACACGGTGGAAGCTGCAGAAGTCATGCTCCCTATACCACGCGGGGATGGCGTGTGAGGGATCGAATTGCGGTGGAGGTCAGGCTTGAGGGAGATTGAGGGCCCCCTGCTTGAGAAGCTTTTCCAGCACAGACGCATATGATTCTCTGAGAGGAGTATATCGTCGCTGCATGTATCTTTGCTGGAATTGTCGAGTAGCGCTCTGAGATGTAGAGGGCTCAGGCTGATTGGTCGAAGAAGATGAAGGTCTGACAACCACGGCATTAGCTGAAGCCTTGGATTTAGAATTGGATGATGATGGCTTGGCAGAGGAAGAGTCATTGGCCTTAGAGCTGGGATTCTTATTCCACAACTTGACTTTGTTCTCCTCGATGGCACGCAACTCTAGTTTGCGGGCCATCGTGAAGGCCTCATCAAAAGTGCGGAAGGTTTGAACCCTCAGGGTGGAAGAGATATGTCGGGCACAGGCTTGAGAAAAGAGTTCAATAAGCTCAGCCTGGGGCAAGGAAAAGGAGAGTTGGTTGATAAGGCCTCTCCATCGAGCAACGAAGTCGGCTATGGACTCGTCCTCGAATTGCCGAATAGAATAGAGGTCCGTGATTGAGACTTTCTTGGTTATGTTGATAGAAAAGTGATCGAGGAATAGCTGAGCCAATTGCGTGAATGAGAAGAGAGAATGGCTAGGAAGGGAGCTGTACCATTCAAGTGCAGCACCCGAGAGAGACATAGGAAAGGTGCGTAAGAGTAACGCATCGTCATGGCCAATGAGGTAGCAGGCGTGTCTGAATGCCCACAAGTGTTGTTGGGGGTCTTCCTTGTTTTGAAAGCGAGAAAACTTCAGAAGCTCCCACTGGCTAGGATATGGTCTGATTGGGACGGAAGGATGAATGGGCTCGTTACAGATATGCTCATATGAAAGAGTGTTGCACGAGCCAGAAACAGAGGTCTCAAGACTGGTCATCTTGTCCATCAGCACCTTGATGATGTCTGCCGACGGATTGACGGGTTGCGCGCCCCCTAAGTTGTAGGGCGCTTGGAAGAGGTTAGAGGGGGCGAGCAACATAGTCGGTTGTAGAATGTATGGATGACTAATCGCAGGGGCAGAGGTGGATGCTAAAGGTGGTTGGTTAGAAGACATAGCTGGGCCCGTTGTTGCCACGAGAGGTTGGACTGTGGTAACGGGGGCCAAGGGGTAGGAAGCCACCCTGGTGTTGATAGGGGCCAGGGTAGGCGGGATAGAGACAACAAGGTTTTGAAATGGAGTGGATAGCGGTTGAGCGGGTTGAGGTTGACAAGAGGCTGAAACCCCGGTGGAAGTGGGCCCAATGATAGAGGGGGAGGCCACACCTGGGAGATTGGTCAAAGTCTGGTCAGTGGTCAAAGCGATGGCTTGGGTGTCCGAAGGTTGAACTACGGATGCTGTCGATACAGCCGTAGTCGCGACAAGGGAGGTTGGCATTCCATAGATTGGATTGCCCAAGGAGTCTCGCATTCGGCTATGCGCGAGATAATGTTGCAAGGCCTTGACGTTGAGGTCCAAGAATCGCTCGAAGTCTTGGTTCCCTTCTTGGACAATGGGAGTCTGCGGCGGGGTTGGACGAACGGGAGTTCTTTCAGTCTCCGAGTTGAACTCCATTGTAGGCTTGGTCACGGACGGGGTGGACGGAAGTGGTTGACGGCTAGCGTGGTTGACAAGAGCTTTGGCTTGGCTTCGAGTCAAAACCATGCAAGGCAAAGAAGGTTCAAGTCTCAGGAACTGTGTTGCTCAGTTCCAGAAAACCAGGATGGAGTTTTTGATAGAGAAAAGATAGGCTTCAGGTTGCTGGTTTTGAAAAAAAAGGACAGTGACAGAGACCGACGTCGGTTTAAAAACCGATGTCGGTAGGAAATGAGGCCGGCGTCGGTCAGATAACCGATGCTGGTAACAGATGAAGCCGACGTCGGTAGCAGAACCGATGCCGGTGACAGGGGAAGCCGACGTCGGTGGCAGAACCAATGTCGGTCACTGTGTTTTCCAGAGAGCCAAAAGGTTCTTGGAAAAACAAAGAAGAAAGCGTCCTCACACACTCAAACAAACAGATGAGAAGAAGAAAACAGAGAAAGACAGACAAGCCTAAGTGATAAATCCTAGGAATTAACCTTAGAAACTTGTGGCTTATGCCTTAGATGAATGTTCGGGGAGATTGGCTGAAAAATGGGTCCTAGAAGAAGGCAGTCTAAAGATGGTTTCGGGTGTTGTTTTAGGTGCTCAAAGATCTGTGTTAGGGTCTGGTACGTGGCTTGGTGCTAAGGAGCAAGCTCCCCTCACTTCACGATTCCAGTGGTTAGCTGGTCTCGCTTAGCCAAGATATACCTCGCCTAGAGTTTATCCTCCGCCAGAGAACGGAGTGGGCTTCCCCCTTGGTGATGAAATCCAAGTAGGGTCACCGGGACGGGTAAGGTATCCGCTGGGTGATGAAATCCCAGTCGGGCCTTGTCTCAGGTATGTTTTATGTGTGTTTTAGTGCATGTGATTCGGTAGTGTAACATCAAGTGTCTAGATTTATTCAATATGCGCCTAAGTTACTAGATGTGGACTAATGCAAGCACAAGCAGAAATGAAAGTGCAATATGTTTTAATGCCCAAGTCGAAATGTGATGTTGTTATGAAGACAAGATGGAGAAAGGGACGAGAGTATGATATTTAGACTAGTCTAGAATGCAAAGAAGAAAGATTCGTTTTAGTCCTTGCTTATAGTGTCATTTGGAATAGAAGAAAGAGATAAGAGAGAAGGAGCCTAAATGCACCTAAATGAATGAAAAAGAAAAAGGAACCCAGGAGGAACCTAGGGTCCCACCGGGCGTGCCAGAGATGTTTCTACCTCAAATTTCGCTTTTCAGACTAAAAAGAAAGAAACTAAAAGAAAGTAATGGACAAGGCTTGGAAGTACCTGGACTAAAGATTGCGCACCGTAAATCCAGACGTTTGCGAGCACTCCTCTTTGGCTATGGAGGAATGACACCTGCAAGAAAAAAAGGAAGCTAGGACAAGAAAAACGTTAGACAGATAGGCAGTGGGTTGCCAAGCAAAAGGCTTGTTCCCAGAAGTGTAAAAACTTCCTTAAGGGAGGTCAACCCACTGTTTTGATGAGATAAGTGATTGATAAAAGATAGAATGCCAGAATACAGAAATGACAAAGAAAGTAGAAAGGAAAGAAGCAAACAAAATGATTACCTGAAAGAGCTGTTGGGCTGAAGACAGTCGCCGAGGTCGGAAATGTCGCCGGCGTCGGTTATCTGATCTGCCGGCGTCGGCTATCCTGCCGACGTCGGTTGGGGAAGTGACCGGCGTCGGTCGGGGTTGTGGCCTGTAGTCGGGTCTGGGTTGCTTGCTGGACTGTGGACGGGTCTGAGACTGAACGGGGACAAGTTTGGATGGATTGGGGAGTGGCCTGGTTCGGGTTGGGTACCTGTTGCAAGGTCTTTTTGGCAGAGGGGTGAGGAAGTTGAAAGAGACACAGAGGACAGGGAAGAGGAGGATTCACAGAGGATGGGGCCTGAGAAGGCTTTGCAGCCTCTCAAGGGGGAAGGACAGAGGGAGCAAAAGACAATAGAATATAGATGAATGAATACAATGAAATAACAAACCCAGACTAGCTTACCTTTAGCTTACTGAATGAAGAGAGAAGAAGATGTTGCTGGAGCCATAGAAGAGTTGCTGCAAGGAGAAGATGCTGATCCAGGGCCTTTTCACCTGTTGCTGCTATTGCACGAGGTCAAGACAGAGGAGAGATCAAAGCCAAAGCGTCAAGAGAATCCGTTTTCGAGCTCAAGAGTCCAGGGGGTGCAACGGATGCAGAAGGGGATAATGAAGGCTGCCGACGCCGGCAGTTTCGCCGACGTCGGCCGAAGGGTCGCCGACGTCGGCAGTCGCAGGATGGGCACAGAGGCTAAAAATAGCCTCTGCCCACTCTTGCACGCCGCCGAGCAAGGGGTCATGGGCAGAACGGTCATGAAGATGCCAAAATGGACGAGGGGGGATATAATGGTGAGATTTGGCCTAATAAATGCTAGGGGGAAGGTGGAGGGATTCAAGGGAGGATCCAAGGTGGCAAGGGTAGGGTGGAAAGGGGGCCTAATTTAATTAAAAATAGATGTTAATTTCTAATTAATAAGCCCTAGGTGGGTTAGGGACCAAGGAGGACTAGGTGGGAAAAAGGGCCAAGGGGGAGAACCAAGGTGCAGACACGTTTGCGGTGTCTACACAAGTAACCTTTTAGACTTTGTGCTAGAATATAATTTTTTATTTATGAAATTTTTCTTATGTCTATTTCCTAGAAGCATTCTTGTCCATTTAATTTAATAAGCATAACTAGTGGAAGTAACCAGGAAGGTGTCCTAAAGCCGATTGTGGAGAGACTTTGTGCTGCCACAATTTTCTTTAGTGTGTTTTTGTTTTCTATTTCTATGTAAAGGATCTTGGGATGACTTTGTGCCCTCATTTTCCTTCATATTTCACTCTTTGGTATTTGAGGTGGAGAATTTGTGCTACACTTCATTCTACTGTGTTACTACGCTGTATTTCAATAAGGGAAGCAATGAAAGACTTTGTGCTTTCATGGGTTTCTTGTGGTTACCATTACTACCAAGAAGTCTTCCTATAGTTTTATGAACATCATTTATGAAAGAAGAGAAATGACTTTAACAATTACCTAAGAATTTTCCTTTACTTTGTGAACATCATCTCTGAAAAAAGAGAGATGGATGGTGTTATCCTACCCCTGAGTGTTATTTTTTGCTTATATATATAGTATATAGCACCTTATAGTTATAGGGAACCTCCCCTTGATGAGAGGAGAGATTTGTCCCATTTTGATGTGGTAAACCTACACATTTGGCTGACCAATATCCTTATGATATGGTTGAAACAACCTATTTTTCCCATCAGTTAGTTGGTGACAAAATATTCACCCAACATAATGTAATAGCATGTGTATTATATTGATCTAAAACTAAAAATGTTGTTAGTTTTTAGTTTTCAAGGAGAGATGGAGCATGATGTCATCATGGCATCCAATAAGGTAATATAATGCATGGTGTGGATCATGGCATTACAAATGACTAAAAAGAAAACAAGCACACAAGTCAAGAAGCATATAAAAAAGGCCAATGGGCCAAGAAAGCAAGGGACATGGGCACATGTCACTCAAAATAGGAAAGTAAGCATACAAGTCATGTTCAAATTTCCACATATACATGCAATTTCAAACAATCAAGATTGGTATAAGGGCCACAAGTACATACAAGAGTACAAGCAAAGGACATTGGAAAATTTCCTAAGGAACACACAAGTAACAAAACAAGAATTAATAAATGCAATCACGTCTAGCTAATCAAATAAAGAAAGGAAGGAATGTAAATATTGGAAATAGTATCACATCTAACTAGTCAAAGAAAGAAGTGAAAGTATACAAAACATGTAATACAATACTAGGTAGATGCTAAGAAATACACAATTTCTATATACTAGTAAGTGTCGATAAAATAATCTATGTAAACTAGTAAGTAATCTATATCAACATGATAACTAGAGTGTGTAATATAGGAATGACGTAACTTGGATGGTGTAGTCATGTAGAAGATGCCCCTAGTGGGTAGATATGTCGATGTATATCTTGAATGTATAAGCAAAGGACATTGGAAAATTTCCTAAGGCACACAACTAAAAAAATAGGAACTAATAAATGCAATCACATCTAGCTAATCAAATAAAGAAAAGAAGGCATGTAAATGTTGTAAATAGTATCACATCTAACTAATCAAAGAAGTAAGTGAAAGTATGCAAAACATATAGTACAAGACTAGGTAGATGTTAAGAAATACACAAGTTCTATAAACTAGTGAGTGTTAATAGAATAATCTATGTAAACTAGTAAGTAATGTAAATCATCATGATAACTAGAGAGTGTGGTGTAGGAATGACATAACTTTGATGGTGTAGTCAAGTAGAAGATGCCTTTGGTGGGTAGATATGTCAATGTATGTCTCTTCATTTAAAAGTAAGATGTTCCTTCAATGGGTAGAGTTAAGAAATCAAGGATGTGGGTGTCACTGAACACACTCAAAGGAGATCAAGTTAATCATGGTAATGTAGATAAATTGATAAACAATAGCATAAAATAAAAAAATGTAAGTCTATCATTGTAGTAGAAATGTAAAGCATGGATAATGCATGCAATTGAAAAGTGTTTGGTATTTTGAATTATTTGAATGTTTTTGTATTTTGACATGTTATATTATTTTTGGTATTTTGAAATATTGTATTATTTTTGGTATTTTAAAATATTGTATTATTTTTGGTATTTTGAAATAAGTTATATACAAGTAATTATAAAGAAACTATATACACATAATATTTTCACACTTTTATCAAGTACTAATGCTTTACATCTTGTAGGAACCCATCACGACTCAATCTCACTGAGTGCATGCCTTAAGGGGTGCACTAGGAAAGGGGTGGGTAGACCTTTGGTGCTTCATAAGATTATTGTCCCTTATTTCCATATTATTCCCTATCCATTCAGCTCCTAAAAGCTTTCCCTAAGCTATTTCTCCTTGCACATTTATCTAGTATTTTCCTCTTTTTATCCTTATTTCCCTTGCTTAGTACCCTTTTTACCTATTCAATAAGCTAGGTCAACTTGGTCAACCTATCATAGTCTAGGGTCACTTTAGCTCTTTAGGCCTAGTTTCCATTTAGCTGACCTATCACAAACTCTAGGCATTAGCCTGATAATGTGTTAGGTCAACCCAGTCAACCTAGCATAGTCAACATGTTTGAGTGATTTTTGGGTTAGATACTCCTATATATA
Source organism: Torreya grandis (assembly GCA_037957365.1). Lineage (NCBI taxonomy): Eukaryota > Viridiplantae > Streptophyta > Pinopsida > Cupressales > Taxaceae > Torreya > Torreya grandis. The sequence continues at coordinate 1,769,428 of JARHVA010001636.1, read as the reverse complement.
CAAGGTCATTTTGGTCATTTCCATATGGATGTAATTAAGAGTTATTATTTGCTCAAGCTTTTTCACAATCTACTCTTCCACCATTCTACTTAAGGAGTCTTAGCTTAGGTTTCTTATTTGGAGTATCTTAGTCTTTTGGATAGGTCTTAAATGTTTTATCTTAAAAAAGTGATCCTTATGAACCAAAACAACCTCTTGCAAAGCCCCATTGGCTAAGGGAGAGATTGACTCATGAAGGGTTCACATTTAGGTAAGTATATTCTAACTTTGTTCTCCTCTCTTTTAGTAGATATAAGTAGCATAAGTGTTGAATCAAATAATATTACTCCTAATATTCTATGTATTAGGGTGTTACTCATATTTACATTATTTGAAATTTAATATACATGTATTTTATTGCTTTGTATCTAACCCCTTACTTTGTGCCACAAGCTTTGGTGAGCACTAGATTAGTTTAATTTCTTGCTTATTATCATAAGTGAATATATAAACCATAGGACTCTTTTAGTGTTGTGTGATTTTTTTAGACTATAGGCTTTGAAACCCTTCCTAACATGATTTGTTGTGATAGATGATATAAGTGATCCCCTAATCAGGTCTAGAAAATCCTCATATTGGTCATGCTCTTGTTAAAAAAAGTATATTCCCCAATCAGAATTATAGGTGTGATCTATTGTATCTAATCTAGGATTGATTCATATGCACCATGAAATTTTGATTGCATATATTTTGGTGAACCTGTTGTGAATCCTATCCCATCGCTAGTTGGATTGTCTTCATGTTTCCATTTTTTTTAGCATTAAATTCACTTTGGTTTCACCTTCATTATATTATAATAAACCTAACATGAATCCTATCCCACCATTGGTTGGATTTTCTTCATGTTTCCATTTTTGTTTCCTTTCTTATTTATCATTAGTTCCACTTTGGCTTCACCTTCATTACATTCTACACATGAATCAAACCCTTGCAAGATTTATTTAACTTATTTTATTATTTTTTATCATTAATTTTATCATTACTTTTTCACTTATTTATTCCTCATTTTCATTATTTACTTCATCACAAATCTAAGGCATTTTACGGTTTGTAAAATGGATGAGAATAACTAAAGATATAGGCAAAACAATTTTCCTATCTATTATATTAGGTTGACCTAGTCGACCTAGTGCTTTTTTTGACCTATGTACACTGTGATAAGTCAACCTATTCAACCTATTAATATATAAAAAACTTTTATTTTATGCTAGGTTGACTGGGTTGACCCAATACTATTTTTTACCTTCTTTGCTTTAGAATTTAGCTTTCTACATTCTTTGTATGTCTGACTTAGTTCTATATCTACCTAATTTAGTTCTCTATCTCTGTCTGTTATTATTATTATTTATAATTATTTTCATTTTATCCTCAAGAATCATATCCCCCATTATAAAATTATTGGATATCCTGAATCCATTTAAACACTCTATGGGGTTCTCTTTTCTTCTTATGCTTTAATATTTTTTCTTCCTCTTTTCAGCTATTGGGGCATCTTGTGATGCCCATCCACACATTACTCTAGACTTTAGGGCATATTTTTATGCCCACCTTCATGTCATTTAATAAATTTGGGCATCTTTCAATGCCCATCCCCACATCCACTTACCCTTTAGGGAATCTTATGATGCCCACTCTTATTCTCCATTACATGTAACCAAACTAATTCAACTTCAAGAAACATTTTGAGACACCTAGGCTTATCTCTCACATGCTCATCCTTGATATAGTTGTTAATATAGGATTTTTTTTCCTTTTCATTCTTTCTCTATATATCTATCTAGCATCTTTTTCTAGGTTACTTTAGCACAAGTCTCTCCTTATGTAGTCAGTTTCCTTTCTTTTCAAACTTTTAGTCCTCCCTTTTGGTCTTTTGGTTTCTTGATGTACCATAGTCTTCATTTCCTTTATTTTCAAACCTTTATTCCTCCCTTTTGGTCTTTTGGTCTCTAAATGTACCATAGTCTTCATCACTTATCTTTTCATTCTCTTTTTGCTTGCCAATGTTGGTTTGGAATCCTCTTGGGCTTTTCTTTTATGAGTTGCTTGGTAAGACCATGGATAAAACCCACCCCTCCTCATAAAATGACCATTATTTTTATTTATCATTTATTCCTTTTCATTATTTTTATACTTTCCAATGTTATTTTAGGATCCTTTAGGTCTTTCTTTGTGAGGTGATTTATAAAAGGCTCCCTCATGTTTTTCTTATTAGCACCCCTTGGGTTTTCCTTTTGTGAGTTGTTTGGTAAGACCATGGATAAAACCTGACCCTCCTCATAAAATTACCTTTCTTTTCATGTTCTTTGTGATCCTTGTTATTTAGACATTAGCTTTTGCTTCTTTTACTAGATGGAATCTATAAATAATCTACGTTGGCATGTTTTCCTTCACTTCATATAGTCTTATGATAAGGAATCACACCTTTGGTATCATTGTATTCCTTTTTGCCATTTGTCACATTTTTTATAATTTGAATAAATTAAAATTTGTCACATGTGTCATTTTCATCTTGATTACCCCCTTTCTTTCACCTCCACATTTGGATAAAACAAGATCGAAGTCAAGATAACACTTTTATTTCACCTAGATTTATGAGACTCTTAGACCCCATGCTCTTTGATTTTCTCTCTCTTAGCACCCTTGTCCCAAAGTTTTCAAGTAAAAGTCATCTTTAGCACCCATGTTTAGTCTTCCAAATCCATATGGTGGAGGATTTTTAAAAAAAAGTTAAAATCCAATCATTTGAAAACAAAAGGCAATGATATCTAAAAAGCAACATACAAATCTTAAAAGTATAATCACACCAAAATATGTGATTGCAAGCACATCTCCTATCTCTAATCAAAGCTCAAACTTTGTAGTCAGATTCACATAGAGCTATAGTCCTTTGGGGTGTGGTAGGCTAGTAAATTGGAATAGGGGATTTCAAAAAAATCTATAGTTCTACCTACTTTCTCATGAAAGTACCCAATCTTCATAGTAGATTGACAGCTCTATAAAGGGTCCTAAGGAGTGGGGAACACATTGTGGGGAGGTAGGTCCATTTTAATTTTCATTTATATAGCCTTCATGGGATGATCTATATACTACATTTATTGACCTAAGACTTGTATAGCTAAGAGAAGTTCTTCAGAGTCCTTAAGGTTGACAGTCCTCTTATTTTGACAAACCAAATTTGAGTGTCTTGACTTCAATAAGGAGTTCTTATGCCTTGGTTTCTACTTCATTCTCACCTCCACCCCATTTCATTTACTTCCTTGATAGACAAATTATGATTTGAAATCTATTTTCCCTCTTCTTTAATTTTCTTTTTCTTCATTTCTTAAAAACATGGTAACACTACTTTATTTCATTTTTATCTATCTTTAGATGCAAAACATGTTTGAGAAACTATGGACCATTTTCATCATGTTTTATATATTTACTAAAACTAATTTTCTTTCCTCTTCCCATTTATCTTGATTTTGTTATTCTGATGTTGCAGACACTTGAGTTCACACCCTTTTTCCATTGTTACGTGAGATGTGGATTGTTACTACTCACCCAACCATGTTTTCCCTTTAATGCATTCCCTTTTTCCATTGATGATTGAGATGTGGATTATTACTACTCATTAATCAATGTTGTTTTAACATTTTTATTTTTGAATCCTCTTTTTACCATCTTTTTTGACATGTATCCTTGATTTGATTTGGTGAGTTTGCCTTTTTTTACTTGAGTTTAAATTTTTTTAGTTTTTCGGTCTTTAGTAGCCTTGGATTTTTGGTTACCCAATTTATTCTTGTTTGACTTGGTCATTTGGTCTAACATATCACTTATTACCTAGGTTTCCAAATTACCAAGTATGTCCCATCTACATAGCATCAGTTATCTTTGCTTTTCTTGCATTTGTTTATTTTTACTCCTTAGTTATGTATTTTTGGATTTGTCCAAATCAGTCTCTACATCTTCCACAATCAAAACTAAAACATAGCTGATAAACACCCCATGATAAAGTAAATCAAGGTATGTATCATTTAATTTTTTAGTTAGTTTCCATTTCTATCATTTACTTTCAATTATTTTATGCTTTTTAAAAGATTACAATTTTTTTAGCATTAGTGTTGTGTGTACCTTTATGATCTTTATTGAATGACCATCCCCTATTACACCTTAGTAACACATGATGAGCTTTGAGTGGGGCATATGTATACACATAATATTTTCACACTTTTATTGATTATTGAAATTTTACATCTTGTAGGAACTCATCACAACTCAATCTCTTTAAGTGTATACCCTAGGGGGTGTACCAGGATAGAGGTGGGTAGACCTTTGGTGCTTCACATTATTGTTGTCCCTTGTTTCCGTATTATTCCCTATCCATTCAGATCATAAAACCTTTCCCTAATATATTTGTCCTTCCTTTCACATTCCTCTAGTATTTTCCTCTTTCTATCCTTGTTTCCCTTGCTTAGTACCCTTTTTACCTATTCAATAAGCTAGGTTAACCTGGTCAACCTAGCACAGTCTAGGGTTACTTTAGCTCTTGAGGCCTAGTTTTCATCTGGATAACCTAGCACAAACTTTAGGCATTAGCTCGATAATGTGCTAGGTTGACCCAATCGACCTAGCATAGCCAACATGTCCAAGTGATTTTTGGGTTAGATACTCCTATATATACAAGGCTATTCTGGTTATTTCCATATGAATGTAATTAGGAGTTATTATTCACTTGTCATTTTTCACAATCTACTCTTCCACCATTCTACTTGAGGAGTCTTAGCTTAGGTTTCTTATTTGGAGAATATTAGTCTTTTGGATAGGTCTTGGATGCTTTGGCCTAATAAAGGGATCCTTACAAGCTAAAACAACCTCTGGTGAAGCCCTGTTGGCCAAGGGAGAGATTGAGTCATGATGGGTTCACATTCAGGTAAGTATATTCTAACTTTGTTCTCCTCTCTTTTAGTATATATATGTAACATAATTTTTATCTCAAATAATAGTACTCATATTCCATGTATTAGGGTGTTACTCATACTTATTTTATTTGAAGTTCTTTATACATGTATTTGGTCGCTTTGCATCTATCCCTTTACTTTGTGCCACAAGCTTTAGTGAGCACTATATTATTTTACTTTTTTTATTATTAGATTAGTTTAATTTATTATTTATTATCATAAGTGAATATAGAAACCATATGAATATTTTAGGGTTATTGTACAATTATGTTAGACTATAGGCTTTGCAACCCTGCCTAGCATGATGTGTTGTGACTGATGATACAAGTGATCCGTTAATCAGGTCTAGTGGATCCTCATATTGGTCATGCTCCTACTTAAAAATTATATGCCCCAATTATAAGTACATGTATGATATACATTATATAATTTAGTATTTATTCATGTACACCATGTAATTCTAATTATATATAGAAACTATGTACAAGAAAGCAAAAATAAATTATGTGCAATAAATCAAAAAGAAACTATATATAAGTAAGTTGAGAAATAATGTACAAAAAAGACTGAGAATAAATGATACTAACCAATGAGTCTCATAAGAGACTCCCTATCATTGTGTCCTGTATCAAGGAGAGATAGCATGCGTGATCATGAAATATAATGGAAGGGATGAGATTGTGACTCTAAAATTTGTGTATGTTGTAAGTGCTCTAAAATATCTATAGTGGAAAATGACTATGGGGTCCCCCAATAACTCTAAGAAGTGGATGCAACTATAAGGATCTTAGGGACCCATCTGCTAGTAAAAGAATCTCTCTAAAAATGTTCTCTATGTGTAAAGGCATGAGACCTTAATGATACTACCCTAGGTATGAATACTGTAGATGGAAACTATCTAGAGTCCTAAAACTATCACTGATGTAGTGGTCTCTCTAAGAGAGGCCTTTGTGGAAGTGTATGAACTCTTTGTGTTAGTGAGGGAGGCCTCAATTGTGTCTAAACCTTAACTAGAGGAAGAACTATAACATGTCTAAGAGCTTAAAGTGGTGACTATAGAGTAGAATATGGCACTGAAGTGGGAAGTGATAACTCATATGAAACTCTACCAACTATAACAACCTAATTAGCATGAATGCATTTTACACATCTATGAACTATAAAAGGTATTACATGAAGTTTATGGATCCATAGCTGACCAAGAAACATGTTGAAGACTCCTAAATTAGGAATAATAGTAAATGGTGTGGCCACATGTGTTATAACAACCTGTAGATGAAGTACAATCTTATTCAATGAACTCCGTATGTGTCCATTGAATCCACTGATAACTATGTCCATTAGGGTGGTATCTTGCTTTGAGTATCCCAAATGCTGAGTTAATGTCATAGTTCACACGTTCACACTAGATCCATTTTCTATGAGAACACTATTAATGGGATGATGATCAATATAGGATCTAATAAAGAGTGAATAGTAATCTGAATCATCCACAACTATCTCCTACTTTGAGAAGGAAATCAAAGGTCTAGCTGGAACTCTATAATTATACACACCAATCATGTTGCTTAAAAGATGTGACTCAATTGAATGTGTCTAATATGTAGCTATTAGAAGGTGTGTATGATATGCATGGTGAACACCTGATGTGCCCCCTATCTCCTATTTAGAATGTTGTGGGAAAATATCTGAGAAAATTTTTAGAGCCTTGTCATGTGTTTGATTTTCCTAAGGAGGATCAACTAGAGTGCCAAGATCATTAAGGTTTCCATCTATCAAGTCTGATATATTATGTCACAAATTGATGAATATATTCATTATGTGTCCTAGTGCCCTATGAAAATCATATAATGCATTCTGATCATATCCACATAGAAGAAGTTTTATCGTATCAACTTCTTGAATAGGAAGGAGAGATAGGACATTACATTCCAATAATTGATGTAAGACTCTGGATAGAGATACTGGTAGATTGGTAAAAACTCACCGAGGAGGTGATAATAAAACCACTTTATGAGGAGGTTTTAAAGCCACATTAATTGTAAGTTTATTTTGACTTTTTATATCATTAACCTTTACTTTGTATGGAAATTTCCATTAATCTTTTTTTATTATTTTTGATATGCATGTGTACTTGATTTTGCCCATTGAAAGTAATCTGACTTCCCTTTCCTTTAGTTTATTACATAACTCAATGAAGGAAGAAAATGTTTTGAACATTATTGACTCATGAAAAGTTGGCAAAATACTATGTTTGAAGATATCTTGTAATTCTTGATTGGTCATGGGGCTAGTCATTTTAATTAAGATAGTCTTATATCTAAGAACATAATTTGTGAGATGCTCATTTGACTTTTATTTTTATTGTACAACTTGGGCATAAAAAACCTTGTCACATATGTTAATGCTGAAATGAGTTAGGAACATGTCAGCTAAAGGGTTGAATGCTTTGACTATCTGATTCTATAGAATATAAAAGCATTGTAGAGCATAATCCTTTAAACACTATGGAAATATATTGGTTAGTAACCAGTCATTTGGCACATATTCTAAGCATGTTATGTGAAAATATCTCAAATTTGTCTTTGTATCACCCTTGCCATCATAGAGAGTGAGTTTGGGTTAAGCAAAACCTAGTGGTAAGGGTGTAGAAGCAATAGGGCATGCCAATGTTGTATCAAGTAGAGAAAAAGAGTGCAAATCATGTGTTGGTCTAGAGGCACCTTGGATTGAAGAGATTTAATCTCTTTCACAAGGACAACTACATCAAGAGGTGAAGATGTACTATCCATAACTGGTGGTACCACATAGGAAGGTTGGGCTGTTATAGGGGGTTATTGAGACATAGTTACCCCCATAGTGTCATTTACAACTGATACTTCTGAAGGAATGAAATATTGAACTTGATTAGAATTTTTAATTTCCATGATAGATTATAAGATAATGGCATGATCTTGGGGTTGTTCCCTAAGTCTCTCTCTAAAAATTTATAGAATCAAATCTTTGTTGATGACAACATCATTATCAACAATAGGTGGAAGTGGATTATGAGCCCAATGTGGTGGAACATGAACATTGGTGTATGTATCATCATTTTTATTCTCATACTTCTCATTTTTAGAATTATCCTCATGGAAATTAGTATAGTTTGCATGTGTAGGATCTATACTAAGAAATTGAGTTGGTTGTTTATCTATGGTATATGGACAAGTTAGAGGAATCTAGGTGAATTCAAGAGGGTTGTCACTAATTCTTGCACTTAGTCTCAAAGGAAGAGATGTAAGGAGCTTAGGTGGCATAAGGAAAACAACTTGAAAAATAAAAGAGAAGATTACATAGACGTAATCTAGGATTTGAAAAATAGTGAACTGGAATTTGCATACAAAGGATACAAACCTCACTAACATGTAAGGTGATACCTCAAAAGTATAGGGGCATAGTATATTCAACTAGGGTTTGTAAAGAATAATTTTAAAAATTACTATGGTGAATTTTGAAAATTAAATGTGAAATTTTGATTTATATATGCAAGAAAAATCAGAAGAATATTTCTAAAATCATCAAGGAATTTTCCATAAGGTTTTTAGGGTTTTTGTGCCCAAAATAAGTAAGTTGGGTTCACTAAATGATTTAACTTATTTGGGAATAATGGTTTTTTATTCCTATTTTAGCTAAGGGCCTAGATTAATAAATTAGTAAAAAATATAGCAATAAATACAGTCTTGATTTGTGTAATTATTTATCTTTTTCACCTTTCTAAAAATAGTAATAAATAGGAAGAAATATAACTTAGCTATAAAATAGACTGAGATGGTTGATAAATGTGATGAAAATGGTTGTGTAGGACTGGGAAGGCGTCATAAACCTAAATTTGAATTTCATTCGATAAAAGGATAGGAGCCCCAAAAAGTGGATGCTTTGGTGTTTGTCACTATTATTCATTCCTACCACTCTTATCCAACTAATCATAAAGACCTAAAACATTTTAGGTAGTTATGTTGTGCCTATGTGAGCGTGCTTATGAAAAATTGAGCACTGGTATTCGATAGAACTTGTTATGGAGCTGATTTTATCTTAAAACCCTAACCATCCATCATGCTTGATAAAATGATTTGAATCACTTAAAAAATAAGGGGTTAGTGTGTAAGATGTACTAAATGTGCAATCCACAAACCTTATGTGGGCACACTACTTACATACCAATACTTTGAAGAGGGATCAAGACATGTGTAGCTCTCCCAAATAGTGTGCTTTATGCTATAGTGTGATGTAGATTTAAATGCAAAATTGATAGTGTTTGAGGTGCCCAGGGACTGGTATGAGGATTAGATTTTGTTTGTAGTTGTATTAGGTGATTGTATGCAAAGAATAAGAAAGTTTGCCTTAGTGCTTTATTTTATTCTTGCTTAATTTGTAAGTTTGGTCCCTCTTGTGTAAATGAGCTTCGAGTGGGATTTTATAGGGAATAATTGGTCATGGTTCAGATGTATTCATGCTAGGTCGACCTAATTAAGGATAAGGATAGGATGAAAATTACCGTCAAGGCTCAAAATGAAAATGGATAGGACTACCAAAAATAGGACACTTTAGTGTCTGATGCTATAGTCCAAATGGGGTGTTCCTATCCTATAGGATCAGGACCTTGGAGAATATGATTGGTAAGGGTAATACTACCTAGCTGAGGTGGAATGACTATTTATAAGGTTTTAGATGACTAAAAATGAGCAAAAGGGTGTCTATAAGGGTTGCAAGAGCATGAAAAAAGGACCTATGGATGGGATGTCACAAGCCACACTCAAACTACCAATTTGGAAATTTTATATGACTATAAAAGAATTTCAAAGCTTAATCACATTCAAGGCATCCAAGGACATTCTCATTCTAGCATTCACTTGCACATTCAATCAAACATTAGGTGGGACAATTACATCAGGCTTGATCCCTCTTCAAATTATTAGTATGTATTCAACTTTCTATATAGTAGGGTGTTGATGATTTCTAGTCCATCCTACTAACATAGACAAAATTATTGATTATGCCATACTTACAAAGAGAATAGGATTTGCACATCAAATCAAATTTTCCTTTTAAAACATAGAGCTATAAGTTTTGGTCATGCAGGAATAGGACCTATAGACACAGGCATAGTGACTCCCAAAAAATAAGAACAATCCCACAAAGAGGACATTAGCACCACATTAAAGACACTACACACAGATGGAGCTACTATCTAGACTAGACACTATTGTCTAGTGAGTAGAAAAATAATAGAATCTTGTTGATGACACAGACTCCTACCCAAATCTCAACTTTTAGAACCTAGATCATCTACAATAGTCATTTTTTATATAAGTCTCTATTTATGTATATTTATTTCTATTATTAAAAATTCAAACAAAGTCAAATGTCATAAAAATTAATACTTAATTATTTCATATTTATTTAATTGATTTAGGCATCTCAACCCCTATAATCTAAACATAGGAATTACATGTGTAAAACCCTAAAAGGTTAAATAATTTGGTGAAACTGTCTTAATTTGAATATTACTTTAAACCCTAGCTTACATTAAACCAATTTTTTTTGTGAAATATTAAAGGGATGCATACTTATAATTATTTAAAAAAATTTATAAAACCTAGATAATTAAAATCAATTCCATATTGGGGTTTCAATTTATTTGAATATAATTTAAATTGTTGAAACAAAATCCTAACCCTGGACACACTTAGGGTTTGTATCCTTTTTATATATATACTCATATTTATAATTCATATATGTTCTAATTCATATCATCATGATCATAATGATAGAATAAATTAATCACTTTTTTTTGCAAAGTTTCATACTTTCATTTACATGCATGTTCCCTTTAATTTAGAATGAACTTAGAAAATATATAAACATGTATCTAGATGATGATTTATATCAATTAAAATATATGTCATGTCTTATATAATGTTATCTTTCTCCTATATGTAATTCCATTAATAGGAAAACCTATACACACAGAGAATTTAGCATAGAAGCTAACAATTATGTTTCAGGTTTCAATGTCATATCTTATACATAGGAAAGAATCTCCTTCTCCTCCTCATCTCCATGAGAGTGATAACTAATTTCCCTCTAACTAGGTCCATGTTATCATTCCTCCATGAGATGAAGTATCCTATAAAACTATCACTAATCCCCCTACTCAGCCTATTCACATCTCTTCACTATAGGATGAGTGCCTACATATTCAAATAGATACATCTAGGGTTTGCACTTTTGATACTCTATGTGATAAAATTATTAGTATGAGAAAGATAATTGTAATTTTAAAAAATTAGAATCAACTATTACATGAAAATATTACAACATTGGAAAATAAATTTACAAGACAAAGGCCTCTAGGGCACAATAGAGTAAACCATGTATATGTATCTTCACCTAGTCAATTTATGGAAAATAATGTTACATATCCAAATCATAAATTAAAAAAATTACATCTACAACTAGTGATTCAAAAATCATTAAAATTTCAAATAATATTTCAATAGATATACTAATGGAAATGATTAAAGTTAAATTGATAAACCTACCCCCTCTACACCCAATGAGAAAATCCAAATATTTTTTTGCATATCATAGAATGTATAGGCACCACACCAATTCATGTTTAGAATTATAAAGGGAAATACAATAGATAATGGATATATATGACTCACACAATGACACTTCATCCACACAACATATAATGTCACATTTACCAATTCAAAAAGGGTCAAATTCAAAAATAATACAAAAATGGTTACCAAAGCATAACTCATAACAACAAAAGGTTATAAAATCACAATCATAGTAAGAAATAGTATAAAAAGAATAGATAAATCAAATAAATCTACCTCTCTAAAATTAGGATATGGTATGGGTTTGGTCAAAATTGTCTACAACAATATATTTATCATGGCCAAGGTTTGGTCAAACAGGCCCAAGGCATCACTTCTCGTATTCTAGAAGTTAATAATATTGGTCAACAAGGATTGGTCCTAAGGCACATCATTCATAGACATAGTTTATCATGGAAAAACATCTAGATACATAGGAAATGTTACATAAAGAGCCATATCCTAAGTTACATAGTCAAAATCATGCTCATCCAACAAGCATTCTCAAAACAAGTTTTATAGTAAAAGAGCTTCCACAACACCATATGTCTACAATAAACATAGTTTTGAAGACTAAAATCACAATCAGTATGCCAAAACACAATTTAGAAAGGTCAAGTCCATAGTATGATTAAGTCCCCTCTAGCATACTAGGTTATTATGATTTTGATGTGGAACAATATTATGACTCTGATGAAGAACAATACTCAAAATCTTACTGCAAAAACATTCAACTATAGCATAATAATCACATCACATGAGAGATTTCCATTCATGTTTTTGATATAGGCCACAATGATAGTGAGTATCCCATGAGACTCACTGGTTAGTATGGTTCTTACCCTTGTACATACTTCCTTCTCTCCTTTTCTCTTTGTACATAGTTTGTTTTCATTTGCTCATACATAACTTATACTTAGAAAGAAAAAAAAAATAACATGTCAAAATATACAAACATTCAAATTTTTCAAAAACATATTTTTTGTAATAGATTATATGTATTACGATGTTTACATCTCTACTATTTATAGACATTACATATTGCTAGCTATCATATTATAGTCAGTTTTATCTTACACATATGCTTCACTTATTTTTGTCAAGTGATTTTAGATTATAGATAGGACTCTAATCCACTACAATAATCTATACTAGTTATCATCTACCCAATGTGGGCATATACACCAATCTAAGTTTATCCATTTGATACATCATCCCACTTGGGGCATCTCATACATATTTTATATACCCAAGTTTTATCTTTACATACTATAAATTCTATTTTACCTATTGATTTATCTTGATATAGATCATTTCTACTTATTGCTCATATTTTTTCCAACTATCACTAGTTAGAATCAGTATATATGCATATTAGCATCTACATAGTTATACATGTTTTCATTTCTAATTATCCTAGATAAGACTTGATTGTGTTTCCTATGCTTCTTCCATATTTGAGATAATTTGAATACGCCATTATTCCTTGGCTTCTACGCCACTTATTTATTTTTATGCCTTAGACATATGCCCATGTCCCTTGTGTGTACCTTTATACTTCAATATGTGGACATCTAAACATGTCTGTCTTTGTAGATCTACGCCAAATTACTTGTTGTTTGTGTATGTGTACATTTGAACATGTTCTTGTATGTCTTCATTCTTAAATTTAGTGACATGTGTTTGTGTCCTTTGTATTGTGTCCCCTTGCTCTATCTTTTATGTGCCTCATGTGATTGTATTTTTTATTCCTTGTATGCTTATACATCAAGACACTTGTATTTTATTGTTACAGACATAATTTTTTGATGTCATGAGGGATCTCATGCATCTAAATTACCGACTTGGGAATCTTAATGGATATCATGCCCCATCCCCCTAGGTAGTTACTTAAATATTACTATTATATACATTACTTAAATCTATCTTGACACTCTTGTATAATGATATATTACAACATACATCTTACATTTCCTACTTATTCTTAGATACCATTCTAATGTTAGGTTGTATATTATATTATAATATCATGCACATGTTATGGCTAACACTTTTTTAGAGATACTTATTTAGAGGGTAGTTCTTACATAGGTTTGAAAATTACCCTCAAAAGAGGGGGAATTTATAGGGTTTTGTCATATATATCAAGCTTCTAGATTGATTTTCATAGATATATTTTAGAACACAAGCTTAGTTTTAGATATTAGACTCAGGGCACACACAACATAGAACAAAGACTTAGTAGTCAATTAAGATCACATAGAAATCAGACAAAGTAGTCATTAGTGCCTAGATTGGGACACTAGCACCATAGGGTGCTACTATCCACTACAAAGAACTATTATCTAGTAGCCCAAGCTTTAGAATAGTTTGTATCATTTAGACTAATACACCAAGTATAGTACAAATTTTCATAGATACAGTCATAATTTTGGCAATTATGTTCAAATTTAGTTTAAATACATTCATTTCAACTTAGATTCATACCAATTGTTTAGATTTAGGGGCATCATACATAACATGATCACTCATACATTCAAATCAATTACACATACTCAACTACTACATAATTTAGATCCAATATACTTATATACTAGATTGGGGCATGTGCACAACATGAGAGTTTACATATACTCAACTTTAGATTGGTTGATCATATGTAATAGAAAAATTCATATCATTCTCTATGTTGTATACACTTTCTATTACATTTTATGCTATCACCAGATTCATGGCTTACTTCGTCTGCAATGGTTAATATTCTCAAGTGGCCCATATCCACCTAATATACCTAAGTAGCCATAGAGTCAAATACACATTTAGATTCACTTAGATACTTTAAAAACTTTATGTAGTTTAGTTATAGATGCATCTACTTCACATAGGGGGAAATGATGGATTCATATCCCACTTGAGTTATTGAGCCACCTACATGAGAGGTTTAGACACACTTATAGTCTTATTCAATATATTCATAGAGATCAAGATCTAATAAAAATGGGTGGGCAATGATGGAGTCAAAACTAGATAGAGTTCCTAAGCCACCCATATTATGATTAAGCAAGCCATCAACTCAGTCCAAGTTATTCAATGATATGATCACTATGCACATTTACACTCATAGTTTGTCACTAGGTTTATGCATTGGTTTACATACCCAATAATGTGTATTCATTATTTTCCACTCTCTTTACTTATCATTCCTCGGTTATTTCATTTCAACATAGTCTTTTGATTTTGATCATCTATTACTTAAGGATTGATTTTTTACATGTTTCATTGTAAGACATTATTTTAGATCATGTTCCACATACGCATACCTAGATTCACATATTCAAACTCAGCTACATGATATTCAATTCCAAGTAAGTCTAGGTATGCTTCTTTTTCCTATATACTAGTCATTTTGATTTGTTGTATTATTAGCATAAAAGGGGGGAAATATAATCACCTACAAGTGGTAATTAGATGCGAAGAGTATTGCTTGAGTTACCCTATCCTTAGGATAGTGATATACCTATCCTTATGCATTAGACTTACATTTCCAATCATTAAATAGACCACAGTCACCTACATCCATTCAAAACATAGTCTTAGAACTATCATCCCAGACTCTAATCCAAATTACTTAGTTGTCTATAGAGAGGACATTATCACCACATTTGGGATGCTATAGACACATGGCACTAGTGTCCCCACTAGGCACTACTATCCTTAGCCTTAGATCTTCCTAATGGATAATTTTTAAAATGTGTTCCCCTCCTAAGGTCATCCTAAACTCATTTTATTATCTACACAAGCAACAAAACCCTATAAATACAAATCTAATCCACCTCTATTCATGAGATGGAAAATAGATGAAAAAATCTATTCAAACCAAAGGCAAAGTTATGAAAAATCAAGGTATTTGATCCCTATTCTACCCTAATTTCTATATACTACCATCTACAATATCCATAATCCCATTTTTAAAGCATTTCAAATCTCAAGCACATTCAAGGCATCTAAAGCTACTCTCATTCTAGCATCCACTTGCACATTCAATCAATCACTAGGTGGGAGAACTACATCAAGCTTGATCCCTCTTCAAAGTATTGGTATATAGGTAACTCTCTACACAAAGGGTATTAAAAATGTCCAGTCCATCCTACTAACACACAAAAAATTATTACGTATGCCATGCTTACAAAGAGATTAGGGTCTACATATCAAATTAGGTTTTTTAGGTATAACATAGAGCTATAGGTTTTAGTCACAAAATAATATGACCTATAAACATAGGTGTAGGTGCTACCAAAAAATATGAATAATCTCATAAAGAGGACATTAACACCAAATTGGGGACACTACACATAGATGGTACTACATCCAAACTAGGTGCTACTATCTAGTGAGCAGACGAGCACCATAATATTGTTAAAAATAAATACCACTACCCAAATCACAACTTTTAAAACCCATATCATCTGTGATATTTTTTAGATAAGTCTCTATTTGTGCTTATTTATTACTATTATTATAAATTCAAACAAATTCAAAGGTTATAACAAATTAGCACATAATTATTACATATTTATTTAATTAAATTAGGCATCTTATCCCCTTTAATCTAAACATAGTAATTACATGTGTAAAACCCTAAAAGGTTAAATCAAGTAGTACCCCTCATGTTTATGATGTAAGTACACCTCTAGGTCTCTTACAATAGGTCTTCTAGGTCTAATTTAATGAATTTTAGTCACTTGGGATACTATGCATAGTTTCAAAACTTGTTAAAACCTTCACAATAATGATTTCAATCTAATGCAAATATTTTTATAATGATTTTCTTAACTTGCACTAGGTTTGATCCACAAACCAATCTTGTTGGGCCTTTTCAGTTAGACCTCTACTTTGTAACCTTATTTAATGGATGGTTTAATTCTATATGGATGTTGACCTCAAATCAATCATCTGATTGATTTTATTATATCTCTCAACTCCTTTGTTTGTCCTCTAACTCTAGACCAAGCTTTCAACTTTGCTTTCTATCATTCTTTAACAAGAAAACCAAAATTCTACCTTATAGGCCTTGTGGATAGACATAAAAATAATCAATAAGTTATATATTTAAGTATAGATATCATTAAATCTTTAAAATGACTTTAAAACCTCACATATAGACTATTATTCCTCATAAAGTTTTAAATCTTGTTACTCATCCTTCTTTAAGTTATGTTCTCTTTTTTTACTACTAAAATAGGGTTTCTAGTTTCTCAACAAGACTATAGATAAGGGAAACATATATAATTATTTTCCTAATTCATAAAATCATTTTAAAATACCTACATCACCTTTAAAATGTTTACTTCTATCTCCATATCAATTTTCAAACATTTTGAATTTGTCCTTTTTAAGTGATGTTCACTTTTGTACTCTCAAATAAGGTTTATGACCCTCTTCATAAGACTGAAGAGTGACAAGATAAAATATCACCATATATATGTAATTTAACAAATTGAAACAAACACAAAAAATTCACTCTCATTTCATTATATCCTGAAAAAAAGTTTCCAATTCTCTTACTTGTGCCTTTTAAGTTTGTATTCTCTTTTTGGATTTTCAAGCTTACTAATAGGTCTGCAGACTTATATTTGTTATAAAATGGACTCATAATACACACCTTATAATATTAAGGATTTATTATAATATTTTTTTAACTAAAAAACTAGAATCTATACCTTTCTTAACTTTGATCCTCAAGAAATTTGAAAGAATTAGACATCTAGCCCTATTTTAAACCTAAAACACATGTTTATATAAACTCAGTCCTCTATATCTATTTATATATGGATTATTAAGGATTAAAACCAATTAAATAATTTAAATACAATACTCATTTAAATAATTACAAATTTTTATAAATATTTTATGGTTCTTCTAGGAGATTGATCTTTTTGTGAGTCAAACCCTGACTTAGGGTTTTACTACCTGTATAAGACCTGAGAGCAAAAAAATGACAAAATATCAAGTTTTAATCATGTTCAAATTATTATTTAAATTGTTTTGGGACATGAAATTTTTCTTATATCACTTTCACTCACCTTTATTTAATCATGTTACAAAAATTACATATAAATACTTTTATATTCTAGATTGTGTAGTATAATTATGTATTTACAAACCTTCATGTCTTAAAAACCATCATAAAAATATAAATCAAGATCCAATAACATTATAAAACACAAAGTTACATATTTTATTATGTATTAAGTATACCAAAAAATTTCATCAACCATCTTTTATTCATTAAATGCTTGAAATTTACATACACAAACCTCTACACATATAGACTTGCAACTTAAATACCTACAATCAACTTATCTCATCTCCTACATTATTATTATGTTTATTGACACCTAATTTAATTATTTTATCCTTATAATATTTAAATAGTGTTCTATACCTTGTTTGATCTTTTTTCAAGACCAAATATCTCTCCATAATCTTTATCATGTATGCTTTTTTAGCCTTTTCCCACGTTGGAGACTTCTAGAGTGGTTAAAGATAAATTTACACTGAATGGAGGAATAAAATACATTTAAAACTTGTAAATGGACCCAAATGACCCATTTATAAAGTATCAAGGAATTCAATACATGATAAAACCTCCTAGACTCTTAGTCACAAATTCAACTTTTCAAATTTCCCATTTTTGTAGGAAAATTAGAAACCATACTAAATGATCACCAATTGGATTACTACTAACTTCAACACATCGTAATGGGTCTTAAAATATTATTAAAACTTAAAAATGACCATTAAAAGATACAATGAATTATGTTCAAGATACTTATTGATTATCTATACCTTCTAAGTTAACTTATTGAGCTATCATCAAATATTTACATTATTTTGATGAAACTCTTGCATCATAATCCTCAAATGGGAAAATTTGAGCTCCAA
Source organism: Torreya grandis (assembly GCA_037957365.1). Classification (NCBI taxonomy): domain Eukaryota; kingdom Viridiplantae; phylum Streptophyta; class Pinopsida; order Cupressales; family Taxaceae; genus Torreya; species Torreya grandis. The sequence continues at coordinate 1,750,854 of JARHVA010001636.1, read as the reverse complement.
CTCAAATTAAGTTTCTATTCATATCTTTATAGTTTCTTAGTACCTTGCTTTTTTCAACTACATTCTTTCTCTTGTCTTCACTTCATTCTTCTATCTCTTTCTTGCCTTTATTATTTTTCTTATTCCAAGCTTCTTCATTCTCTTCTTCATATATGCTTTGTAGAGACTTGATCTAATATTTATTGGTGTATAATAGCCTTAAATAGGACTTCAAATCTTTTTTACCTTATGATATATTACTCGTATCTTCATTCCATTCATCATTACCTTGATTTAAGAGCTGCAATATCTTAGTTTATGTCTTCTTGATTTCTTACTAATCTCCTATGAGGCATAAAGAATTTGATCCCTACATTATGTGTATCCATATTATCTCTTCCTCTTCACTATACCATTTCATTTATTTATTTTCAATTTTTATTTCTTCTTGATAAGGTATCATATATTGTACCATAACATGTTCTTGGATTTTTCCTTCATCATGTGTCAAGTTATACATGTCTTCATGTTGTATCTCTATGTCCATAAGCACTTCATTAGGTGTTTTATCTTCATAATTTAATTAAATGATTCTACACAATGACCCAAATTCTTCCTTATTCAAGGCACTCTTTAAGGCCTTCATCTCTTCAACTTGTAAATCTACATGCACATAATCAAAAGCAACATTAGAAATAAAATGTTGAGGCCATATAGCCTCTTCAAGTATTTTTTATTTCATCACTACTCCTTACATTCTCATGTCCTCAATGAGACATTTTTATTATTGAGAATCTTCTTCCTCTCCTAACATCACTCCTTTTGGATAAAAAAATTATATCTTATCATGTTTTAAAGGTGTGTTCATAAGTGGTTTGCCATCCTTGGCCTTTTCAATGTTTGAGACCTCAAATTTTACCTCCTCTTCATCAAATTTATTACCTACATTCACAAATTCAAATAAATCATTAGAATAAAAATATTAAGTCAATATTGCCTCTCCAAGTTTCTCCTAGGGTTGATTTCCTAGCATCCTTATTAGTATACTCTAATTTTTTCCTTCATGTTGCTTCTTTATTCTCTTAATTATTAGCTTCATAGGCCACTTCACCTTCTTTCCCAATATAAATCCATACCATTGGCTTTCCTCCCTTTTCATGTTATATATAATGAGCCTCATATCCTCTATCATGTGTTTTAACTCATTTATTTTCTCTTCCTTCATTACTTTTTCTTTCTCTTTCCTCATTTGGTACATCTCATTTTATATTCTTTCCATTTATATTTCTACTTATTTTTCATCTAAAAAGTCTTTTTCACCTTGTTATAACAAGTCCATTTCACCTTTCTTGTGTCTCACCCTAGGTTCTAGACTCTATCTAGTTTGTCAACACTCTTTTCAAGTCTTTTGCATCTTGGAACTATTTATTGAGCCTCAATGTGCTCTTCCTCCTTATTAAGCCTAAATGGGTTATAGGACTGATAGAACCTTCTTAACTCTCTTTTACAAATCACCCTTAAACTATTTTCAAATTTCTCAAGAGCTTTTGCTAAGCTCAGATACCATTCTAATGTAAGTAGACCTCTGTTAGATCTCTTATAGTAGGTCTTCTAAGTCTAATTTAATGACTTTTCATCACTTGACTACTATGTGAAACTAGAACACTTGTTAAAACCTTCAAAATAATGATTTCAATTTTATGTAAATAGGATTATAAGGATTTTATTACCTTGTACTACGTCTAATCTACAAACTAATATTGTTAGGCCTTTACAAATAGATATATGCTTTACAACCTTATTAAATGGATGTTATACTTCTATATGAATATTAATGTCAAATAATTAATTTGATTTCTTTTAATATATTTATCTACTCCTCTCTTTTTAATCTAACTCTAGACCAAGATCTCAACCTTCCTCTCTATCATTATTTAATAAGAAAATCAAAATTCTACCTTCTAGGCCTTGTGCACATAATAGCAAGTGATAAATAGGTTATATATTGAATTATAGAGGTTATTAACACATAAAAAACCTTGAAAAATGAAAACTTAAACTATTGTGCCTCCTTAAAAAGTTTCAAATCTTATTACTCATCCTTCTTTTAGTTAAGCTCTTTTTTCTAACTAAAAAAAAATGGTTTCTAGTTTCTCAACAAGACTATAAATAGGGGAAATATGGATAAATATTTTACTAGTTTATAAAAGATTTGAGACAACATATATCACCTTAAAAAGATTCAATTATATATCCCTCTCAAGTTGTAAACATTTATAATTAATCCTTTGGAAGTTATGTTCACTTTTGTCCTCTCAAATAGGTTTTCTGACCCTCTTCATAAGATTGTAGACTGATAAGATATAATATCACCCTCTGTATATAATTTAAAACCTTGAAGAATTATATATAATTTAATCATATCCTTATATAATGTTTCAAATCCTCTTAATATTACCTTTTGAGTTTATGTTCTCTTCTTGGACTTTCAAACAAGGTTTTTAGGCTTACGAACAAGTTTGTAGACTTCTACTTATTGGAGAATGGACTCATACTCCACACCTTATGATATTAATAGTTTATTATACTATTTTTATAATTTTTTTAACTCAAAAAGTATAATTTTTACCTTCCTTAACTCTGATTCTTTAATAAATTTGAAAGACTCAAACATATAACCCTATTTAAGACCAAAAGCATAAGTCGACATAAAATAAATCATATATATCTATTTGTGTATGGGTTATTAAGAATTAAAAACATTTAGATAATTTAAATAAAATACTCATGTAACTAACTATAAATTCTTATAAATATGTGTTAGGAACCTGTGTTCTACCCTTCTCTTTGCATTATTAGTGTATTAGTCACTATGGACACATATGATTGTAAGTTATTCCTTTAGTATATTTGAATTATCCCACATGTATGGGAATTATTAGTTGATATAATAGAATTAATATCTAATTAAATATCATATATGAATTATCCCACATGCATGGGAAGAGTTAGTTTCTATAATTAAATTAGTATTTAAGGAAGTATTGAGGCCCAATGACAACATTCATGAACATTATTGTATTGAGCCTGCTCAAAGGAGGTTGCCCCCTTGAAGTGGACTATGATAAATATAACATATTCGAATTATTTTGAGTTAATTTTTGAAGATTATTTTATTATTACATTATTTTATGTAGTTCATAAATTTTTGTAGAAGGTTCTTCACATCTAGTATTAGAGCACTTTCCTCGACCTACAACTAGATTTTGGAGATTTTTTTCCCTTGTAGTTATGGCTTTCCAGGAACTATGACATTTAGAAAAACTTACATCTTCATTTATATATTTGAATAAGGGTAAAATAATCCTCTACATAATTATGGGAAGTACTTGGGAATATATCCCTAAAACTCATTGTGAGGAGTACCAAAGGAACCCTAAAGTAGCTAGCCCATTGAGAGGACCTACCAGGGAAATGGGTAATAGACCCATCCTAATTGACTAGTCCCCACCCATAAGGTAAACCAAGAGTTGTCATTTAGGGATAAATCCATGGAATTTTTTTTTGAAGAGTGGTACTTGTTTAGACAAGATTGGTGACTAGAGAGATTTATTAAAACCTTTAGGCAACCAAAACAACTTGGGGCCCATATCAAACATATCAATTTCTACAAATTATGAGTAGAAGTAACTATAGTTGAGCATAGTGGTAATTGTAAACATGTAAATAGAATTTTTACATGAGTAACCAAGAAAAACTAGTTTTAGTTTATTAGTATAAGTAATTACAGTTGAGCATATTGGTAACTGCAAACCTACTGATAAACTTTTGATAGGAATAACCAAGAAAAACCAAGTAATTATTTTTTCATTTTCATCATATCTCTCCTTCTCTATCTCTATTTATCCTCAATCTTTATTAGGACACCTAAAATTTCATTCTGTACCATTTATTCCTTGAGGTCCTATGTTCTAATTCCACTTCTATTAGCCATTAATCTCACTTTTTTATTTTTTCAAGTTTTGTCATAACTTCATTTTTTATCCTCTTGCTTAGAATTTTTTTCATATTTTTCCTTTCCTTTTTATTCTCATTTTTCCCTCTTGGAATTTTTTTCCAATTTTTCCATTTCAATTCCAAAATTGCCCTTGCCCTCATCAATCATACCTAGACATTGAATAAAAAATCATAAACATACCTTTACCCCTTCCACTTTAGTCCAAATTAGAAAAGTGCCTTATTGACTATGTCTTACAAAATGTTTTTCAATCCATTATTAAAAAAACATTGGTTATGGTTATCACCCGTATATGCACAAAATCATGGAGGAAGAATTTTCCATATTGAAAGTTAGGTCACTAAATTAACTGACAGGATGCATGGACTAAATCAGCAGAATAACCTCTTCCTCAATAAGTTGTAGGAGTATTCTTCATATAATAGTTTCTCTTTTCCCCACAGATCATGTGGGCCTAAGTTGGACTTTCCATGGTTCAATGGTATAGATCTTAATGGATGGATATATCTAGAAAAATAATTATTTAACCTTCACAATACTTGTTGATGATGTGGGTTGCACCCTTGATAGGAGGATGATCTCCTATCTTCCATGCATCACAATGGAAACTACCCTCTTTCCTATGGGTCTAGCAAAACTAGGGGAGAGTCTCTAGATAAGGGCTAGCTCCCTTTGATGCATCTAAGTTATTCTAGTAATGTTGCTAATATATATATATATATATATATATATATATATATATATATATATATATATATATATATATATATAATGTGGGGGAGGTTAAAAAGGGAGAAGGATTACTGAAAGACAAAACCTAACCTAAGCTAGTGATACACCAAACAAGTTTGATCTACTCATTACTCACACTTTTAACCATAAGAACACATACATACACTTTAACTGGTAAAAGGACCAGACTGTAGGGAGCTTGATAGGGAGGCTTTAATGGAAACACACAGAAAAAGAACTTACCATAGGCACTGTAGGAAAAGCACACTATCTAGTAACCTCCTTCTACCTCTGCACTCTAGATACAACTCTTCTTGTCACCTACAGGAGTGGCACTTTGTCTATACTAGGTGTGTTAGTATCAAACTTATGAGAGCATCAAGAAAGAAAGAGGCTTTTGGCACCTTTGGGAAAGAGCTGCCCATGTTGCATTGAATGCCATTGGGAAGAGGAAGCCATTGAAAGAGAATGTTGTGTTAGCTCCAATTTTGACTTTAGGTGTTTCAAATACATTAAATGTCATGTGTGAAAACATAGGCCATATCATCTATCTATAAACAAGACTACTCCTTCAAGGCATTCAAGTGGTTTGTCTTATCATCAATGCAAAGTGAAGAAAAATGGGTCATGCCATTCACTATTTGCACCACTTGATGACCACTTGGCAAATACTGTGTCAACCGCTAGAGTAATTCCTTGAGTTGACACCTTCCTTTGACACTTGGACTGTTTTGTCCATTTTTGCACTTGGCTCTTTTGGCTCTTCCTAGCTTTGTCTTTTCTAGTTCCTTTATCCTTTGGGGGCTATCTTCTACTAATTCTTCAGCTCTTTGGACTCCCTTCTCGATGATTTCTTCCTTCTGGTTTTAAGCCTTTGAATTCCTTCAGGTTCACACCTTTTATTTAAAGATCAATGGCTATTTCATTGCCATAAATTTGGCATTCATGCTCCCATCACCATTTGGTGGATTCCTTTGGCCCTTTCTTTGATCCCTTTGCAAGTTTTCCCTACCCTCCACAAGGGCACTTGTCCTTTGAGCTTTGGGAGACTCCCTCAAACCTTCTGATTGAACCGACCGATTGAACCAATAGTTGGTTTAATGGTTCAATAATTTAATATTGTGTTTTGCTCATTCATTTAATTACTTGAACCAACTGATTGAACCATTTGTTTGAACTAACTGATTTAACTAACTACTTTGAACCAACTGATTGAACCAAGTAGTTAAACCAAGTGATTGAACCAAGTGATGATTCAAGTGGTAGTTCAAAGTGATTGAACCAAGCAATTAAACCAAGTGATTGAACTAAGAAATCAAACCAAGTGATTAAACCAAGTGATGGTTCAAGTGGTAATTCAAAGTGATTGAACCAAGTGGTGGTTCAAAGTTCAATTTTAAAGTTCATGTTGTTGAACTGGTTCATCCTCTTGCTAAAAGACTTGTGTAAACCAAAAATTAAACTAGCTTAGAACAGCAGGGGAAGAAGGAGACCAACCAATTTTTCCTTACAAGGCCAAAATGGTCAATAAAATGGTGATTCCCAGGGGAAGCATGCCTACTATGCTTAAAAACTAGTAGCCTCAAAGTCCACTGAGCACAGAGTCGAGATGCAGCTTTGAAAGAGTCAGAAACAGCCTTGTGATATCCAAGAATCAATCACAGAGTTTTTTTCCCTCAAAAGGAAATGAGAACACACACAAGACTAAGAAAACTACTAACATGTGCAAAAGCACTTAGGGAAAAATAGGTAAAAATAAGGAAAATATATACATGATGAGAGAAAGACTCAGTGAAAATGCTTAAGATGTATCCCATTAACTGGGATATACAGTTCTTCACCATCCAACTTGGAGAGTTGGAATGCATTATGCTGCTTGCACTAAGTGATGACATATGGACCACTCCATAGGGCATCAAAATTCATGTTCTTTCTAGGCTTAGCTCAGTCTACATCCCATTTCAAGATGATGTCTCTTTTAGAGAAACCTTTTGATGAATATTTCTTATCGAAGTGTTTCTTCATCTACTATTAGTGGCTAGTCATAAAAGCCATAGCCTGGTCCCTTGTCTCTTAAACCTCCATCAGCTCGCATAGCCTAACCTCCATGTTGTTTCCTTCTTCTAACTATACCTGGTGAGCAAGGTCTAAGGCTACCAACTTAAGTGCAATATCAAGCCTAGCTTCCCTTCCATACACAATTGTGTATGGTGAATTACCGATTTCTCTCTTTGGAGTGACCCTATCTACCCACAGGGCTATTTTTAACTTGGCATTCCAAGTTCTCTGATTATCCTCCTTTATTCTTTTGATAATCCTAATGAAATTTTTGTTGGTGGATTTAGCCAGCTCCTTCCCCTAGGGTAGTAGGTTGATGAAGTGCTAAGATAGATACCATATCTCAATGCCCATTCACTTGTTTTAGTTCCCAAAAAATCTAAAGCATTATCTAAGATGATGGTATTTGGAACCCCAAACCTTGCCACCAAGTCCTCATAAAAATCTAGGACTGCACTTTCATTAGCTTCCTTCAAATTGATAGCCTCCACCCATCTTGTGAATTAGTTTGTGGTGGTCAGGACCCACTTGTGTCCAGCACTGGAGGGAGGGTTAATCGTCCCTATAAAATCAAGACCCCATTACATGAATGGTTTTTCCACCTAAATAGGATGTAAAGGCATGGCATCTAGTCATTGCTTCCCATCAAAGAGTGCACACTTATGGCACTTTCATACTCAAGGCATGGGTGTCTCTAAATAGAGTAGGCTATAAGTAACCAGCTCTCATTATTCTTGCAGCTGTAGGCCTAGGAGCAAAGTGACCACCAGTTGTCCCATCATGGAACTTAAACAACACCCTATCAGCCTGACTTGGGTCCATGTACCTTAAAAGACTCTTGATAGATCCCTTCTAAACAACACTCCATCAATCAAGACATAAGGGAGAGATTGGAGTCTAAAATATCTCCTCTTGGTCCTATCAAGGCCTTGTGGGCATTCACCAGTGAAAAGGAAATGCCTCAAGTCTGATGTCCAATCCTTCATAACATCTAGTTCTTTTTATATAGCTACATCATGAATTATCAAACTATCCTCTTTTTTATGTTTAAGGTCTACAACAAGGTGTTCACACATGCCTTTTCCTCTTACCAACTTGGTGATCTGGATATCCACATCGTATTCCATTACCTTAGTGATCCACCCTGCTCTCTTTTCATTCAGGTCATGGTTGGTCAAGAAATCCTTGATGCTGAGATGTGGAACCATGAGGTAAATCCTATTGTTGGATAGCATATGTCTAAATTTCTTTAGGCTCTAAATGACTGTAAGGACTTGATTCTCCACATATGTATACCTAACCTCAAAACCCTCTAGGCCTTGGCTAAAAAATGCAAGTGGTTGTTCAAGGTTATCACCATTTTCTTGGGTAATCACAGCATAGATTACCTATTCATTTTTAAAGGTGTAGAGGTTGAAACTCTTGGTGAAGTCAAGACTGATCAAGGTAGGATCCTGGGTGATAGCCTATTTGATCTCTTCAAAGCTATCTGTCCTTTACACTATCCACGTGAATTTCTCATCTTTCTTCAACATAGAGGTCAATGGCTTGAATATCTTCACAAAAGTCATAATAAATCTTTGGATGAAATTTATTTTATTGAAGAAGCTCTGCAGGCCCTTCTTGTGTTTAGTCAAGGACAACTCTAGGATGGAGCAAACTCTATCTGGATCAATGGTCAAGCCTTCCTTAGAAACAACATGGCCAAGGAGTTTACCCTCATGAACAATGAACATGCATTTCTTCAGGTTGAGAGAGATACCAAACTCTCTACACCTCTCAAAGATTTGTCTGAGGTGTTTCATGTGTTGGCCCACCTCAGAGAATATTATCACATCATCAAGATACACCAACATAGTGTTATTTATCAGGCCTTAAAAGGCCATATCTATGGCTCACTAAAAGGTGGCACCAGCATTAGACAGTCTGAATGGCATTTTATTATAAGAAAATGTCCCCCATTTGTTGGGATATGAATACCAGAAGCACACAATTGATTACCAAATACAAGAAACTTAATATGCAGAAATAACCAGAATCAACAAGTAACTAGAATCCATAAATAACACAAGATATGAGAGACAATACACAACTTGTATTAATACTCATACAGAAAAGAATACAATAAAGAAGATGCCACTTCTTCTCCACCACCTCTTCAGAGGCTTACCACACCTCAAGTGAATAGTAATTCTCTCCTCAAAGCTCTCTCTCTTAGGTCCCAACACCCAACTCAAACACTGAGTTGGTGTTCACCTTATACCTGTGCTCCACGCACTCCACAAGTGCTCCACGCACTCCACAAGTACTCAAACGTACTCCAAGTAGATCTCCCCTAAACCTGCAACAACCTGCACCTCAATAGACCTTACTTATGGAAGGATCTTCCTTGCCTTCCTCTCTTGCTCTATCTGAGTACACACTGTACTCTAAGTAGATCCTGCCTGATTCTGCTCCCTGTTGTGTTGTTGTCTTATCTGATCTTGCACACCTACAAATCAACCTGGTTCTGCACACCTGTGAACCTTGACCTTACACACACATACACTTGCATATCAATGATCTTACTTACCATGTAGATCTCCTATAGAAGCCATGCTCACCTGATGACCAAGATCATACACTCCTGAAGAACCCTACTGATTCTCCAAACCAGTACCCACCTTGATACTATGGCACTAGGAGGAACACACCATTGCTCACCTCACACATAGAAGGAGCTTATAATATTGCTCTCTTACTCTCTAGCACAAGTTTACAATACAATCCATGAGTCTATTATATAGATCTCATCTAAACAATAATTAGACACCTAATACAATAATTAGATCCACAGCTCTCAGTCTAAAATTAGCTCTAATCATGCAAACACTTGGTTCGTCAACCAACTGCCCATAATATACTCGTAGCTTGAACCACATAGGTGACCGACATTGGTCCCTATTTGCCTAGGGGTCACCGACATCAGCTGATCTATGACCGACATCGGTTGCTTCCTATCTACTTCCTATCGATGTTAGTTGGCCTGACTGATGCTGGTGTCTGTAACACTCTAGCAACTCCTCTAATGGCCTTTTCCATGTCTGGATTAGTGAAGCTTTTAGCTCCATAACCTAAAAATCTCCCACTTGGAGATAAACAACTACATTATACCTGTACCTGTACCCCATCTAATCTATTTCCTGGCTTGTATCCCTCTTTAGGCTCAATCTTGAAGACAACCCACCACACAACTATGGTGTACTTCCTGTCATCCAAGTACCCTATCGTATCCAAACCTACAAACCATGTAGTGAAGTCCTGACCCTAAATAGCATGAATCCATGCTGTTGGTCCCTCTCAAATACCTGAGAACTCACTTCTTTGAATTGGCTCCTAACTCTCTGACAGCTCCCACTGCTTGGGAAAACTCATGTCTATACCAGACCTCATGTGATTTCAAACACTGAACTGTCCAGCCTTTGGTGTGCTCTGATTATGCATCCTACATCTCACCAACACCTGATTCACATCAGCTCTCACTGGAAACAAAATCAACCTATGATCTTCCATGTCTCCCATGCCGAAGAATTTCACTGCTCCAAATTCTACATAGTAAACCACTGAACTAATCTTACCCTTAGCTTAGCAAAACCTTGTATGTACACCCCTGCTAGCTAGCATACTATCCACATACAGCAATAGAATGATGTTGTAATCATCATCCACCTGGTAAGTCAAACCATAGTAGTTACCCTGACATTAACTAAAGCCATGCTTCATCCTCCACCTGTCAAAATCTGTACCACTGTCCTGCAGCTCCCTCAAGACCATATGTCTGGCCTTTCGTCTCACATGTCCATTCTCTTTATTCTTCAACTAAGGTATCCATTCATCTCTATGGCTTTCATTCCTACTGGCAACCCTACCAAATCTCCTGCTTGGTTCTGTAATCTCTCCATGCAATGCTCCCACTGTTTCCTGGATCCTACCTGCTCAGTAGTAAGCAACGAGTGTAAAGAAGAGGAATAATGAATTTGAGGCCTACTTGCATCTTCAGTCCTCCATATGGGTGTTTTAGACTCCTTGACATTGTGTTATCCACCCAAAATTCATTACAGTGACTGACCTCGGTCACCACATAGTCTACATCCGACCAACGTCAGTTCCTGCGCCTGTCCTGACTACCAACCTGCCGATGTCAGTGTCCTCCTTCTGTTGATGTCAGTCTTCATGACTGATGTCGGTCTTACTTACTACCGATGTCAATTTCCCTACCGACGCTGGTACCTGTGTTTCCTGTGAGTGATGACTTTTTATCCGCGAGCTCTTTTGAATCAATCCCCATGTCTAAACTGCCCTGCTCAGAAGTATCCAGCCCCATCCACTGATCTCTGTTTGCCATCTCCTCCAAGAACACCAAGGCTTTCCAATTCTTAAGCCTATCAAATATATATGTCTTCTGCTTAAGAACATGCATCTCCTTCCTGCTCATGTGACCAAGCCTATGAAGCCACATCTCCGCAATAAAAGAAGAATCAGTAATATAAATAAGTAGATAAAGAGTACCTATTTTCTTACCACCAGCTAATTCAAGTGTATTCACTGTGAGAGTTCTTGTGCATCTCTCATCACCCAAACTTTCTAAAGAAATTAGCCATATCTCCAAATCTAAGACCTGCATGACCTCCTTCAACACCCATGTGTTGGCCTCTGCCTACAATTTCAGCTTCACTTCCCCTTTGCCAATTCTTTGGCAAGGCTTACCAGCTCCTCTCCCTGGGGCTGCATGGAAAGAGGCAATAGAATCTGTTATCCAAGATTCAACTTTATCCAAGAAACCTCCCAAAGCACCCTGTACAACAACCCCTGCTACATCTGCGTCTTTAGTTCCTTCATGCTGATCTGCTACCAACCAACAATCTTCTTTTACCTACTCTTTCTTTCCATAGGACCATAAGTGACCATCTGTGCTTTTCAACTCCTCCATTCTTAGCTTACTTTGATCTGCCATTGCTCTACTCCCACTCAATTAGAAACCCCTGAGAGTGACTTGTAACCAAACACAAAACTGCTTCCTACAACCTTAGCTCTAATACCACGTGTTGGGATATGAATACCGGAAGCACACAATTTATTACCAAATACAAGCAACTTAATATGCGAAAATAACCAGAATCAACAAGTAACTAGAATCTAGAAATAACACAAGATATGAGAGACAATACACAACTTGTATCAATACTCATACAGAAAAGAATACAATAAAGAAGATGCCACTTCTTCTCCACCACCTCTTCAGAGGCTTCCCACACCTCAAGTGAACAGTAATTCTCTCCTCAAAGCTCTCTCTCTTAGGTCCCAACACCCAACTCAAACACTGAGTTGGTGTTCACCTTATACCTGTGTTCCATGCACTCCACAAGTGCTCCATGCACTCCACAAGTACTCAAACGTACTCCAAGTAGATCTCCCTTGAACCTGTAACAACCTGCACCTCAATAGACCTTACTTATGGAAGGATCTTCCTTGCCTTCCTCTCTTGCTCTATCTGAGTACACACTATACTCCAAGTAGATCCTACCTGATTTTGCTCCCTGTTGTGTTACTGTCCTATCTAATCTTACACACTTGAAAATCAACCTGGTTCTGCACACCTGTGAACCTTGACCTTGCACACACATACACCTGCATATCAATGATCTTACTTACCATGTAGATCTCCTATAGAAGCCATGCTCACCTGATGACCAAGATCATACACTCCTGAAGAACCCTGCTGATTCTCCAAACCAGTACCCACCTTGGTACTGTGGCACTAGGAGGAACACACCATTGCTCACCTCACACATAGAAGGAGCTTATAATATTGCTCTCTTACTCTCTAGCACAAGTTTACAATACAATCCATGAGTCTATTATATAGATCTCATCCAAACAATAATTAGACACCTAATACAATAATTAGATCCACCGCTCTCAATCTAAAATTAGCTCTAATCATGTAAACACTTAGTTTATCAACCAACTGCCCATAATATACTCATAGCTTGAACCACATAGGCAACTGACATTGGTCCCTATCTACCTGGGGGTCACTGACGTCGGTCGATCTATGACCGACATCGGTTGCTTCCTGTCTGCTTCCTATCGACATCGGTTGGCCTGACCGATGCTGGTGTCTGTGACACTCTAGCAACTCCTCCAATGGCCTTCTCCATGTCTGAATCAGTGAAGCTTTTAGCTCCACAACCTAACACCATTTGGTAGTGAAGGTTGTCTTGTACTTGTCATAGTCTTGCACCAAAATCTAATTATATCCTGAATACCCATTTAGGAGGGAGAAACACTCACTGCCTATCACCATTTGAAGGATCTACTCCATGCTTGGGAGAGGATAATGGTCTTTCAAAGAGACTCTATTGAGGTCTCTGAAATCTACACATAATCTAATCTCCCCATTCTTTTTCCAAACAAGAATAAGATTGGCCAGCTAAGAAGAGTGTTTGATTGGAAATATTATCCTAGACTCAATCAACTTGGTGAGTTCCTTTCACATGAGAGGTTCAATCTTTGGGTTGATAGGCCTTTGCTTCTGCTTGATCATCTTGGCACCTTCTTCCAATTTAATGGTATGTTGGGCCAAACTTGGGTCAAAATCCTTCAAATTGCTATACTCCCAAGTGAAGACATCAGCAAACTCTTGGTACAACAAGGTGAAGACCCACCTTTCATGGTCCATGCACACTTTTCTAAGTGCAAGTAGATTATCTTTGAATATTTCAACCTTCTCATAGTTCTCCTCCTTTGTTTTGATGCTTTCTTTATCACTTTTCAACTGGTCATCTTCATTGAAGATACTCTCAAGAGTGACCAAGCCTTTGGGAAGTTTATTGTTCTTTAGCTAAATAATTTGGCTGCCATACTATTGTTGTAGCTTAGCCTAGTTTTTAGCAGCAAAATCATCTTCTTCTTACAAGAAGAGTGTTATTTTTTGGTCACTATCAAACACCTTCCAGTTAGTGATGTTGTCAGGAACAAAGGGCCAGATTTCTACCTTCAAGTGGCGTGAACTGCGGTCTCAGCATATTTCCCTAAGGCTATCAAATTGGACACCAACTACTACTATCCTATTTGCTTTCTTATTATGCTCTCTAAGAATGGAGGTAACCTTGAAATCAAGGAAATTATCCACTAAGTCCCATACCCTATGTTTATAGGACTTAAGCAAAGAATTCTTTGTCAGGTTTTGGCTCCTTACCTGATTCACATTCAACTCACTGTCACCAAAAACTTGCAACTCTTTGATTCCTCTTTTCCTCACCTAGTCTAAACCATGGATGAGGGATTCATACTCCTCAACATTTCTCATTCAATAAAATTGAAACCTAAAAGCTGAAAAGTATTTCTCCTTTGAAGGAGAAACTAACACCACTCCACCACCAGCGCCCAAATTACTTCTTGAGCCATCAATGAATAGCTACCATAAACCTAAGCTTTCTTGGCTTTCTTTCATCATATTTGGTACAAGATTACCCTCTTCATGCATGTAATAAATCCCAAGGCCTTTCTCTTCTATGAATTTTTAAGGATCATGCTCAAAGTTGTCACTTCCCCATTCATCTAAGAGTAGGTTAGCAACTCCTTCAAGGGCAGAGGATGGTGATTGATCCACTTGGAATTCTTCCTAGTCAATAATGGTGTAGCTTAAATTTATTTCCTTGAGTGATTATGGTTCTAGATGATCTTTGTGGAGTGGCTCCAATTCAATTTTGACCTTAGTACCATACTTGGTTCTAAAAACTAGATAGGACCAATTTGCTGCTAGGTAGCCACCTATTTTGGATGTGAAATCCCTAGATAATCAAATAGAAAAGTAAGGAGGCACATCCACCACTACCACATCATGGGGAACTAAGAATTTTGGGCAGGTGTGTAGCATCAATCTCAAACCTTTCACCATCCCAAGTGTCTTTTCTAGTGTTCCATCTAGTTGCAGGATTCCCTTAGTCATTTCTTCATATTTTAGCCCCAGTTTATTTGCTATGCATTTAGGCATCACCAAGGTGCTTGCTCCACTGTCAATGATGAAATTATGCACCAAGAAATATACTATGACAAAGGATAAATAAAAAGGGGGAATATTTTCTTCTTTCTTAACTTGGCCTGATGTGGAAGGTTGTCCATTCATCATCAGAACATTATCAACTTTGGCTGGGATAGCTTGTTTATTCAGCTCATGCAATTATTTTTGCAACATGTCCTTTTGTCTTGATATTGATAATGAATCCCAAAAGGAGATGTTCATGTGTATCTTCTTCATTTGGTCTACAACATTGACTCGGGGGTTGCCTTATTTCAAATTTTCTTTGGGATTACTTACAACCTGAGGTGCAGGATGAGGAGCTGAAGGTGCAACTGGTGGTCTAAAATATGGAACCTTTTGGTTTACATGTGATGAAGAAGGTGGTGTTGATGTTTGAGCAGCTGTTTAAGCCTCTTCCATTATTTTCCTTTTGGACCTTGTGTTGGCTGCAACATAGTCACCCTGATTGTCTACACTACCCATGTAATTAACTGCATAGAACTCACCTTCCACTTGATTCATGAGAGTGGAATCAGGTTGAGTTTGACTACTACTCATGCCAGGTTACACTAAAGCTTCAAAGCTTGGGAATTGGGTGGCTGCCTAATTATCTTATGCATTTGTGTAGTGACTCAGCATTTCATTTGTGTAAATAGCCTGATCTTGACCATATCCTGTGGTTGAGCAACTAGGCTATTCTTGTACCAAATTATTTTGAGTGAGTGTTAGAGCCTTGGATGATGAAGGGGTACCTAGATTATAGCCTTGAAAAGGTCTAGCCTTTGCAAATTGACCCTTCCCTTGATTGTAATTCTAGAAAGGGGGTCTATTTGCTTTCCCATACAACTAATATCCTTTATTTGGTTAATTTCCTTGAGCTTGCTACCTTTTAAGAGCCACTAGTTCATTTTTTATGCTTTATAACAGGCTTTTGACTTCATGGAAGTCATTGGATGAAGTAGCATTTGGTTTCTCTATGATAGGCAGAAGAGCCAAGGTGGGTGCAATAGTCTAGATTAGAGGAAATAATTTAGGGAAGAGTGGCATATGAGGCCTAGGATCTATTTTTCTAGCCTGCACTAGGCAATTCTCAACCTTTATAGATATGTCATAGGCAGCAGGCAGCACATGTCCTCCCATAGACTATATCATAACAATGATTTCATTGTTCAATGATTTCAAATAATAAAGGAAAGCATTGTTCAAAGTCAGCCTTACCAAAATGGGGATTTTATCCCATGTCTTCTAAAAATGAGTATTGAAATCCTACATGAACTCATGTGGAGCTCTTTTCATAGTGGTCAACTGCTCAGCAAGTGAAAGGTGGTCACTCTTCTCCCCAAATCTTTTCATTAAGAGGGTGCCCAATTCATTCTAGGAATCAACTAAATTCATGGGCAAAGTCCCATACCAGTCCAAAACCTTGCCCTTAAAAGACAATGCTAGGAATCTGATTGCAATGTTTTTCTCAGTGACATTGTGAATATTACAGAGGTTAGTAATATTTCTAATGTGTTTGATAGTAGTAACGGGCCTTTCTTCATTAAAGGGAAGCAAAATTTTAAGGACTGCCCCTGGAATTAGGTCATAATGTAGGAGATTCAAAGGACTCTAACCATGAAAGACCACAAAAGGTAAAGCCATGGCTATGATAGGATTCAACCAGGGCTTTCTTGCATGGGAATATCTTATAGCAAGTCTGGGAAGGCGATTTGCTGAATAAGGATGAGTTTTTTCAAACCTCAGTCACTTTTCTAAGTTTAAAGGCAATTCCACAAATTCAAAAGGGACACCCTTATTAGAAGAATGCATGGTGATTTTAAGCATAAGTGATCAGACTGGTCTTGGATCAGACACTGATGTTCCTACCAGTGGAGTTACCAAATGCTAAAAATGGTTTATTTTGCTATAGCAAGACCATCATCAATCTTATAACTTTTCTAAGTGTTAAAAAATAGTTTCACCAGGTGTGCCAAAAACTATTGACACTGTGGGTTGCACCCTTGATATGAGAATGATCTCTTGTCTTCCATGTATCACAATGGAAACTCCCCTCTTTCTTGTGGATCTAGCAAAACTAGGGGGGAGTCTCTAGATAAGGGCTAGCTCCATTTGATGCATCTGAGTTATTCTAGTAATGTTGTTGATATATATATATATATATATATATATATATATATATATATATATATAATGGGGGAGGTTGAAAAGGGAGAAGGATTACTGAAAGATAGAACCTAACCTAAGCTGGTGATGCACCAAAAAAGTTTGATCTACTCATTATTCACACTTTGAACCATAAGAACACATACATAAACTTTAACTGGTAAAAGAACCAGACTGCAAGGAGCTTGACAGGGAGGCTTTAATGGAAACACATAGAAAAAGAACTTACCATAGGTGTTGTAGGAAACTCACACTATCTAGTAACCTCCTTCTACCTCTACACTCTAGATACAACTCTTCTTGTCACCTGAAGGAATGGTGCTTTGTCTATACTAGGTGTTGGTATCAAACTTGTGAGAGTATCAAGAAAGAAATGATTGAACACAAGTTTAACACTCAGACACACTCAAAGATATATTCAACTAGAATAAAGGTAAAAAAATTATGTATCCTATTGATTCCAAGTGAAAATTGGTAGGGCTTCACCTTACCACATGAGAGATATCTCTCTCAAAATGAGAAGTTTACCATATATATAGAAAGAAAGAGGCTTTTGGCACCTTTTGGAAAAAGCTTCCCATGCTTCATTGAATGTCATTAAGAAGAGGAAGATGTTGAAAGAGAATGTTGTGTTAGCTCTGATTTTGACTTTAGGTGTTTCAAATACATTAAACATCATGTGTGAAAACATAGGCCACACCGTCTGTCTATAAACAAGACTGCTCCTTCAAGGAATTCACACAATTGTTTTGTTTATCAATGTAAAATGAAGAAAAATGGGTCACATTGTTCACTATTTATGCCCCTTGATGACCACTTAGAAGATACTGTGTCAACCACTGGAGTAACTCCTTGAGTCGACACATTCTTTTGCCACTTAGACTATTTTGTCTATTTCTACACTTGGCTCTTTTACCTCTTCCTAGCTTTGTCTTTTCCAGTTCCTTCATCTTTCAGGGGATATCTTCTGCTAATTTTTCATCTCTTTAGACTCCCCCCTCAACAATTTCTTCTTTCTAGGTTTAAGCCTTTGAATTCCTTTAGGTTCACACCTTTTATTTAAAGATCAATGGCTATTTCATTGCCATAAATTTGGCATTCACGTGCTTGTTGCCATTTGGTCGATTCCTTTAGCCTTTTTTTAATCCCTTTGCAAGTGTTCCCTACCCTCCACAAGGGCACTTATCCTTTAGGATTTGGGAGACTCATTTGAACCTTTTGATTAAACTGACTGATTAATCAAATAATTGGTTCAATAGTTCAATGGTTCAATATTGTGTTTTACTCATTCATTTGACTTCTTGAACCAACCAATTTGAACCAACTGATTGAATCGACTATTTTGAACCAAGTGATTGAACCAAGTGATTAAACTAAGTGATTGAACTAATCAATCATTCAAGTGGTAGTACAAAGTGATTGAACCAAGAGTTTAAACCAAGCGATTGAACCAAGTGATTGAACCAAGCAATTGAAATAAGTGATGGTTCAAGTGGTAGTTTAAAGCGATTGAATCAAGCGGCAGTTCAAAGTTCATGTTGTTGAACTAGTTCATCCTCTTGCTAAAAGACTTGTGCAAACCAAAAATTAAATTGGTTTAGAACAGTAGGGGAAGAAGGAGACCGATTTTGCCTTGCAGGGCCAAAATGGTCAACAATACTTATTTTGTCAGCAAAGCCTTCATTACTTCATTTCACTTGGAACAAGAAGAAATTCCATGGTACCATTGGTATCTCAAGTTTAATTAACCCAATTATAAAACCTTTTCATTCTTACTTCTAGGTAGGTTTGGTCTTTTTTCATTTGATAATTTTACAAGAGCTCTCACCAAACTCCACCAGATAGGCACCATTCATGATTATGAGATTGAATTTGAGAAATTGGATAATCACACTAAAGGTTTATTAGATGACTTATTCAAGAGTTACATTCTATCAAGTTAGTGGGCTATAACATTTTTACCCAAAAAATCATGTGGTCATAAGTTATCAGAAGATAAACTTTCAGCATAGTATCAACTTCCCACTTTTCCATCCATAAAGAACACAACAAACTAATGACCAACCACAACCACACTAGTCAAAAACCTTACTGAGGTAGAGATGTGGGCTCCTAAGGATAAAATATTATGTTATAATTTTGATTAAAAATGGGTTAAGGGTCAGTAGTGAATCACACAAAATCTTTAATTTTTAGATGTGGAATCACTTCTAGGCAAGACAATGAGCCAGATATCCAAGAATTTTAAGATTCTCAAGTAGAATAAATACCCTCTAATGACTCCACATCTTAGAAAACCCAACCTGAGATGTCTCTCCATGCACTCTCAAATATGACCACTAATCAAACCATGAAGGTCAAGGGGTTATTTAAAAAGATTCCTCTCATAATCCTCATTGACTCTGACAACATGCACAATTTCATTGATCCCTGCATTGCTAATCATGAAAATTGATTTATACACCCCTAAAACATCTTTGAATTCATGATTAATAATGGGGGAACATTTCCTTGTAAAGATAAGTGTCATAATGTGTGTATCATAATAGGTGATTACACTCTTTGCTCAAATATGTTTACCCTACCCTTAGGGTGATGTGATGTGGTACTAGGGCATAGTGGCTTTGCACATTGGTACCTATTCTATGGGACTTCTCTAAAATTTGGATGTAATTAAATGATAGTGGAAAGAATCACACCTCAAAAGGGTTATTATATATATATATATATATATATATATATATATATATCAACTTTATATATATATATATATATATATATTAACATCATCAACTCCCATTACATGGAAAAGCTTCTGAAAAGAAGTCTTTTTCTTTTTCAATTTCCTCAGAAAGGCTCACATGGGATCATTACCTAGTTTCACTCCATCTGACTCCAACTCCCCACTTCTACTAACTACCCTACTAGTTTTCAATCCATCATTAAAAAATATGCAACCATATTTCTATATCTAGTGGATTTGTCCCCTTCACATCTTTAAGATCATCACATCCTATTCCTTCCATGAAACATCTCACCCAACATCTAGCCATACTTCTATCCCCATTCACAAAAAAATTGAGAGTAAATAGCTAGTACAAGAACTCCTCAAGTCTAGAGTTACTCACCCAAGCACCAACCCATACTCTTCCCTAGTGCTTTTTATCCATAAAAAATATGGGTCATGGCACCTTTTCATTGAATTTTGTTCCCTTAACCACCTCACTATCAAAGATAAGTTTATAATTTTGATCATCAATGAGTTTCTTGATGAGATACATGGGGAAAAAAAATTCTCCAAATTGGATCTTTGTTATTGTTATCATCAAATCCATGTGCATGTTGATGACATTCTAAAGATAGATTTATACACTCATGAGGGTCAGTATGAATTCTTGGTCATGCCATTTGGAATTACAAATGTCCCTTCAACATTTTTGGCCCTAAAGAATAAAATGTTTTATCCTTTCCTCCATCAATTTGCTTTGGTTTTATTTGATGATATTTTGATTTATAGTCACACATAGCATGAGCATCTCCAACATCTTGATAGGGCATTACAACTTCTATCAAATAATCAATTATGTGCCAAGTATTCTAAGTGTTCCTTCTATTAAGAAGAATTTGAATATCTAGGGAACATTATTTTAGTCGATGGGGTCCACATGGATCTAAATAAAATTAGTGTCATACCACATTGGCCTTAGCTAATAGCCTTCAAGAGCCTTCATGGCTTCCTTGACCTTATAGGATACTACCATAATTTATTCAAGGATTATGGGAAGATCGCATCTCCTCTAACTTCTTCATTGAATAAAGATGAATTTGCATGGGATATTGTAGATAACTAGGTGTTCATAGTACTTAAACAAGATACGTGTATCACACTAGTTTTAGCCATGCCAAACTTTACCAAAACTTTCACCATCGAATGTGATGCATGTGTCAATGGCCTTAGTGTTGTTCTTCTCCAAGAAGATCATCCCATTTCTTTCACTAGTAAAGCCCTTTATGGATGAAATTTGGATTTATCTACATATGAAAAAGAAATGATGGCCATTATACATGTAGTACAAAAATGGCAGCCATACTTATTTGGGAATCATTTTTTCTTTAAAACTGATCACTGGAGCTTGAAATACTTCTTAAAACAATGGGTCTCACCCTTGATACAATAAAAATGGGTCAGGAAACTCATGGTCTATGATTATGAGATCACTTACAAGAAGGGTAAAGATAATGTAGTGGCAGATGATCTCTCTCACATGTTTGAGGACCAGAATTCCTTTTATGTAATCTCCATGTCAATTCTAAACTAGTTAGAATTTGTATACCAATGCTATGTACATGCTCCCTCTTTACACCAACTCATTCAAAAATTGACCATTAACCACTCTTTATGACCACATTATTCAAGGGATGGTGATTATCTATAGTATAAGGGTTATTTGATGTTTCCCAATAGAATAGACCTTCATTAGTAGGGCACTTGGGATTTCACAAAACATATGAGCAGGCATGTCAATTTTTTTGGAAGAGGATGAAAAGCAAAATTAAATAGATGGTGGTCAAATGTGATACCTACTAATGTAACAAAGGTGAAACCACAATTATTCCTAGATTACTCAAACCCTTTCCCATCCCTACTAGGATCTTGACTGATATTTCTATGGATTTAATTGAGGGTCTCCCTAAATCTAGTGGTGAAATAGTGATCCTGGTCATGGTTAGTTGCCTATCTAAATATAGTCATTTTTGTACCCTTATCCATCATTATATAACCTCCACGGTCCACAAGTTTTCTTGGATCATATTTTCTATCTTTATGAAATCCCTTATTCAATTGTCTCCTATCATGATGCAACTTTCACTATCCATTTTTGAAAATATTTATTATAATGCACAAGCACATAACTAAATATGATCTCCAGGTATCATCCCCAAAATGATGTCTAAATAGAAATTATTCAAAAATTATTAGAAAAAATCCTTCATTACTTTATATTAGAATAACAACACCAATGGGTAAAGTGGTTTCCCCTCACAAAATGGTGGTACAATACCCCATACCATACTTCTACTAAAATGACTCCATATGAAGTAGTTTATGGTCAAATTACCCCAAAATTTTTCTCATATACACCTAATAGTTCCCTAATTCAGGAAGTTAACACTAATATCTACCATCGGGATTAGATTTTTAGCATCCTACAAGATAATCTCCATCTATCATAGAACCAAATGGAGTAATAAGTAGATCAGCAATGCTTTGAGTGAACCTTTCAACCTGGTGATAGGATTTTTGTTTGTGTATATCTCTATAAAAAATATTTTTTAAACTAAAAGGATGTCGTAATCTTGCCCCAAAATTTTATGGGTCATATAAGGTACTCTAATAGATTGGGTTTGTTGCTTACAAGTTGGAGATTTCACCTTCCTTCAGAATTCACCTAGTCTTTCATGTCTCCTATTCGAAGAAAGTTATTGGACCTACCATCAAAGTGCAGACTTTTTTACCCAAAAATTGATAATGAAGGCTATATCCTTATCAAACCTAAAGCTATCCTAGATAGGTGCACATGCCAACTTCACTTCCACTCCATCATAGAATTCTTAATCCAATGGCATGACATGTAACCTAAAGATGCCACATAGGAACCATTATTCTAAATTTAGCACCGATTCTCACCTTTGAAGCTTTGAGGACAAAGCTTTTTCTAAGGGGAGGTGATGTTAAGAACCTATTTCCTACCCTTCTCTTTGAATTATTATTGTATTTGTCACTATGGATGCATATGCTTTATAATTCATCCCTTTAATATATTTAAATTATCCCACATGCATGGGAAGTATTAGTTGATAGGATATAATTAGTATTTAAGTAACTAGCATATTTGAATTATCCCACATACATGGGAAGTATTAGTTTCTATAATACAATTAGTATTTAAGTAAGTATAGAGCCACAATGAATACATTCGTGAACATTATTGTATTGAGCTTGTTCAAAGGAGGTTGCCCCCTCGAAGTAACATGTGATCAATATAACCTATTTTAATTATTATAAGTTTATTTTATTATTCCATTATTTTTTTTAGTTTATAAATATTTTCATAAATTTATTCACAATATTTTATGGTTCATCTAGGAGATATTGAGTGTTTTGTGAGTCAAACCCTGACCTAGGGTTTTATTTCCTTTAGAAGACCTGAGAGCAAAGAAATGACAAAAATATCAAGTTTTACTAAAGTTCAAAGGATCATTTTAATTGTGTTAAGACCTTAAAATTTTCATATATAACTTTAAATCGCCTTTATTTTATCACGTTACAAAAATTACATAAAAAGACTTCTTTGTTCTCAACCGTGTAGTACAATTATGTATTTGTAAACCTTCATGTCTTAAAAACCATCATAAAAACATAAATGAATATCTAAAAAAATAAAAAAGTTAAATATTCTATTATGTATGAATAATACCAAAAAAAATCATCGACCACCTTTTATTCATGAAATGCTTGAAATTTACATACACATACCTCTACAACACAAATTCTCCACATACAGACCTACAACTTAGAGACCTAAAATCAAATTTTCTCCTTTCCTAAAATATTATTATGTTTCTTAACACTTAATTTACTGATTCAAGCCTTATTAATTTTAACTAATGTTCTATACTTAGTTTCATCTTTTTTCAAGACTAATTATCTCTCCATAATTTTTATCTTATATGCTTGTTTTAGCCTTTTCCCATGTTAGAGACTTATAGAGTGAGTTGGAGATAAAATTAAAATGAAGGGAGGACTACAATACATTTATAAATTATAAATGGACCCCTATTACCCCTTTAAAAATTATCAAGGCCTTCAATACATGATAACCTCCTAAACTCTTAGTCACAAATTCAAAATTTCTAATTTCCTATTTTGGTAGGAAAACTAGAAATCATACTAAATGATCACCAATTGGATTATTATTGAATTAAACCCCTCCTAATGGGTGTTAAAATATTATTAAAATTTATACATTACCATTACAAGATAAAATAAAGTATGGTCAAGCTCTTTATTTACACTCTAGACCATTTAAGTTAACTCATTGACTTATCAACAAATATTTACATTATTTTGATGACGCTCTTGCATCATTTTATCACCAAGATCTTCATCCACACTATTTTATATTTAATTTTTTATTTCATTATATACCACCTTATCAAGTAAATAATGAGGTAAATACAAATGAGGTTACCTAGGTCACTCTATCTTGATTATGGTACAATCAGGATAGTACCAATAATCCCCTTTTTTATCTATACTTCTTATATTCTCAAGAGTCCTTGGCATTTTATGCACCTAGATAGCTTGGTATAATTTTGGTTAAGTTTATTATGAAATTATTTTTATTTCACTTCTAAACTTATAAATATGCAATATGGAATAATCATCACATACCCTATTCTTTATGTATTCATTAGATGGTTCCAGGGTTGCCTATGTGTCTTACATATTGTCCCCATGACTACATCCACTACATATAAAATCATATAAAAAATTAAATTAGAGGGCCTTTGGTTAACATAGAACATCTTTTCCCTCAACCTCACACTAATGACTTCATCAAGTACAATAATTTTATCAATAGTCAAAATAATGTCTAACAAGGGAACCCATTCCTCATGCTCATAAGTGGTGCTGGGAAAACCATACAATCTGCTCATCAATGTCATTTTTATTATAATTCCTAGCCTAAACTTGACTATGGGAACTGAGGAGACAAAACCTCATACATTAAATCTTTCTCCTTTCTTTAGCCATTGCTTGAGTTTCCCCTCAATTATATTATGTTCTAACCAAAAATTATCCAAAACTTGATCATAAGTCACCTTAGGCATTTAAAGTTTTAAATACTAATCTAATTCTTCCCTTAAAAGATATGATATTGAGATTCTATGATTTCTAAAGTGTAGGCAATTCTCATTAATAAAAAACACAAAATAAATTGATGTAAGGCATTACCTTAGATTTTACTATCATGTTGTCAAATCCCATGGTCTTGATTGGAAGCAAATCATCAACATACATTCATTCTTATTCAAATAGTTGATATTATGTTGAAAATGGATCTACATCATGTACCCCATCCCAAATGGATAATTAATGAGGGAATCAAAATTCAAGTGCTCCTATGTCAAATATTGTGTCTAGATATTTAGGCCAAGCCATGATGGTGTATGGTAAAGGAGGTTTATTATGAGATGCTCAAGATGAATAAGCTAATGTTATAATATAAATATCTATAAAAATTCTCATAAATTGAATAAAATTACTCACAAATTATATAGAATAAAATCTATGGGATTTTGTTAAACCCAAATTTTGTAATATATTCTAAGTATTTTTAAGCCATAAGTGTGGAGATGCAAGGATACAGGATGAGCCTAAAATAACATGACATAGGAGAGAAAGGCATAGAAGAGATAAACATGAGATAATAGCATAGAATACCTTGGAATACATGGGTGTTATGAAATATAAGAAAATGAAGAGTAAGGAGTGCAAGATGTATAACTCAAAGAAGTACAAGAATATGACAAGGGCATAAGAAGTAGAGGTAATTAGAAAGTAGTTTCCAAAAGTATCAAATATTAATGGGAGCATGAATATAGTACTAAATCATGGGGGAAGAACATTAATGAAAATACATATCATAAAGAGAGTATATATGGGTTGTTGGGTTTGGTTTAAGAGGAACTTAATTGTATTGGCTTACCATGACTTCATTATTTAAAATAGTCACTGGCTTGTCATATTTATTGTATTAATGATGCAACCCAAGAAGGAGTTTTCTTATGTATACATGTCCATTTGTATTTTTTTTTTAAGTTTTATTAAATATATATATGTGTTTTTATTGTCAGGATAGAGATCTAGAGAGCATGTATTGAATAAAGTACTTTTGTAATCTTATCAAATTGATCAATGAAACTAATATTCTATAAATCTTGATATGATGAATATATTTGATGTTAATTTTTATATGATACTAGAGTACTTTTACTATGTGAATGAATTAAATGGATAACTATAGAATGGTGATTGTAATAACAATGATTAACTATCTTAAATCAAGCACATAAAATTCTTTCATCCACCATAATGTGACAGAACCAAAGGGAACTAGTCTAGGCTATGTGCCTTGAGTGAGCATTTAAGGTCACTCACGTGATATGACATCATGCTAGCATGTTTATTATTCTAGATGCATGACTAGTCTTAATCATGCAAAACTGAGTATAGATAGAAACCCAACATGTGTTAGCATGATGGTAGAAAGATGCTTGACTAGATTTCTTAGGAAAATGTCAAGCACTTAGTTGGTAGCATAGAGGAAAAATTTGTGCTTAAACATATTGAAACAAGATTTTATGCCTACACATGGATATAGTAACATATTTAGCTAGGATTTATGGTCACAATTGTGTTCCAACCAGACTTCATATTAGTTTCTACCAAATAGTGCAATTTAAGCTTAAGAATCACTAAATATCCCAATTTTATCTGCACATTAGTCATGAATGTTTATGATAGTGTTGAGGCATACCTTTTTGAGGTATTATACTATATGTAAAATTAACCTCTCAAGGATTCATCTCTAGTCAATTTGTGACCTAGTAAATTGATAGTTTGGCATTAGGACCCATTAAGTGGGGCACTTAAACAATTCCTAAAGTGAAAAAATGCTACGCAAAATGAATTAACTAAGCAAATAAAATTAAATTCTTAAGTTAAATTTCCATGTGAAATTAGTGAATATGAATTTTTTTAAAGGAAATTATAATAAAATTTAGGTCATAATGATGTCATCATCCTCAAAGTCAAGGAATTGAAACATCTCCATTAAAGCCTTAAATTTAGAAATGGAGAGCCATGCTTAATAAATAAGATCTCTATCCCAAATATTATTTACTTGTCCCCTCCTTAAATCAACTAGGATTAAACTAAACCTAACTATGGTTAACTCTAACCTAAATGCACTTGGGTTAGAGTTAGTTTGAAATGATATAAATAGATGTGCCAAGACCAATCTAAAAGAAGCTCTCAATCCAAAGTTATAATATTCAATTAATGAGAGACAAAGCATTATTTTAGTGTTATAATGTAAAAATATTGATAGATTGTTATATCTTTCCAAATACAAGCCAAACATTACCAAGGTGATAAGGATAAATGATGAAAGGATCACCATTATCAAACACACTTTTATCACATGATCGAGCACATTCTTCCATGGCCAACATGCAAGTCTTGATCACAAGGAAGGTAAAGAATACTTTTTTTGTCTTTCATCATTAATTTCTTGCATTGTTCTATTTATCCTTGAATTTCTAAGCTTGAGGTGTTACTTTTTTTTAGTATGTTTCTATTTGTTTTTATCGTACTAAAACTTGACTAACTACCATCATGGATTCCTACGACCCACTTTTTCTCTTAATTATTTCTTGTTATTATTTACTTCCAAAAAATTAGAAAAAATGGTTGGTAGGCTGATCATAACTTTTGATAAATGATTATTTTTAATCTAAATTATTATAAGGATGTGTAGTTTTTATTTATCAACATCCTCTTAAAACTTAGTTAAAAATTAATATATATATTAACATTTATAGGCAAATTATTGACTGTTGTTTTTTGTTGTTTCTATTTTTTTTATTATTATAACAAATAGTTGATACAAAGCTCACAATTTTTTTCTATTCATTGTTCAAGGCAACTCAGGTGACCAAAAGTAATTATTTTATTTCCTTTATTTATTTATTATTGTCATAAATAATGTCATGTATGATCTCCTCAAGCTTCAAGTGACTTGGATGACCTAGAAATGAACTCTAAAGTCTATATTTTCATTTATTTATTTTCCTGCATTTTTATTGTGGGTGGGAGTTTGTCACCTCCTCTTAAGTTATTTATGGGTATTAACCTAGGGTTTCATCTCCCAATGTCATACCAACCTTGATCCATGGTGTGGTCTATAAATAAAGGCATGTGATATTGATATTCTCATGAGGTTGACCACCCAGCCTCTTTGATCCTAACAAAAACCTAGGTTAGATCTTGTTAAACATCAAACTATACTAAGAAGTACATGGTTGGATTCACTATGAAAAGGGTAAACCATTACATAATAATTTAGTAGGAATGAACCTAATTAACATGATTGTGATCTTATGTTAGCCACTCTTGGAACCATCTAATAAGTTCTAAAATTATAAATTTTTAGTCAACCCCACTTGTCACATAATTTCATACCAAATGTTGAGTGTTCCTTAATCTATGTTTGTGCCATGTACCAATTTTTGAGTGACAAAGGGGGATGTAAAAAATATTCCTACACATTTTATTTAATTTTTGGATTAACATTCAATTCCTCATAAACATTGGTATATCGATGGAAACTTTAGCATAATCTACACACACTCATGTCAGTTATAGGGATAGGATGAGCTATTATATTATTTCTATTTTATTTAATCTACATGTTTAGACTAGAAATTTAACCATCACATGTTTTTATCACACTTCTACCTAAGAGGTGTTATTTTTTCCATTTGGTATCACACTTTTTCCTTATACTTTTTATCCCAAAACATTTATGTGTGTCACTTGTTTAAACAAAGCATCATTTTGCTTCTCATTTCATCCCAAACATTTGCCTTGAGATTTTGAATCCAAAACCATTGTCATACCACTTGATTTCGGGGAATCATTATGCTAATCATCTTATTCCAAAAACATTGCCTTGTTTCAAACTAAGTCCAAAACCACATGTACCTTTGGTCAAAAATTGGTATGGTTATGCTATCCATTTGGGTCTAAAATGTTCTCTATTTGAAAAGTCTAAGTCTTTTGAACCAAGTTCATAATTTATCTTACAAATTTAATATTCAAAATTGATTGTTTTACACCTATGTCTTACTTAATTTTAGCTTGGGTTTTTACCTTTACCTTTGAATTGTGTAACTTTGACTAATTCCTTTCTTGTTTTAAAAACTCTTTCCCTAGGTCTAGGAAGTGGTTTATTTCTATGTTCCTCAATTTGATTTTTTACCTTGAACTAAGGTCAAAACTCAATTTTTAATTATAACTCTAAGCACGGT
Source organism: Torreya grandis (assembly GCA_037957365.1). NCBI lineage: Eukaryota > Viridiplantae > Streptophyta > Pinopsida > Cupressales > Taxaceae > Torreya > Torreya grandis. Next base: position 1,721,677 of record JARHVA010001636.1, on the reverse strand, counting down.
TATTTTACATTGGATCCTTTCTTATCACTTGGACTTGAATTCTTTACTCATTGATCTTATTTTGATTAATTGAGATTGATTTTTGAAATTAGTTCCTAGGCATGTGCCTAGAGTGAATTTTTCAACACCAAGATCAATTTTTTTAAGAATCCATGTGCTCATATTGAGTCAATTTTTTTCAAATATATTCCTTATAAGTTAGGTTAATTTCAAGTTTTTACCTTGACCTAGTTTGTTTTAAAATTCTAGCTTTGTGCCTTCTTACCAAAGACCTAGCATTGCCTTAGAGTTTTTAGACCTAAGTTATTTTAAATTCTAGATTTGTGCCTTCTTACCAAAGACCTAGCATTGCCTTAAAGTTTTTAGACCTATTTTGTTTTAAATTTTAGCTTTGTTCCTTCTTACTAAAGACTTAGCATTGCCTTAGATTTTTTTGACCTAGTTTGTTTCAAAGTCTAGCTTTTTGCCTTCTTACCAAATACCTAACACCTTTTTTGTCTTAGACCTAGATTAGATTTGTTCAAAATACTACCAAGACTAGGATTCAATTTTGCCTTTCATTTTATCATTTGTGTGAAAGAACTTAGAGTATTAGAGATATTTAAGACCAAGATTTATGTGGATAAGTTTCCCTTATAGGTAAAGTTTAAACAATTTGTAACAATAGACTAAATGTTTCATATAGACTAAGTTTCAAGATGTGCCAAACATTGACCAATATTTTAGACCAAATTTCAAGTGTTTTGTAAAATTTAGTCCCTTTTTTCATTAAATGTTAGTCATGGATTAGGATATGCCTAGCCACACACATAGTGGGACCATGCACAACCCAAATTATGAAAGCATAGTCATGAATGATGCCTTTATTTAAGATCCATATGGAGATGACATAGTTTTTGAGATGGATACCTATCCCCATTACACAACTCAATATGTGGAATAAGGATAATATTTACCTAGTCAGTACAACTCCTTATCTAAGTCAAGATCAAGAATAGACATCTCAATACCTTGTTATTGTGCCATTTGTTATCGAACAAGTCCAAGAATAACCTTACTATGATACCATGCCATAAATATATGACCCATCTTTGTTATATTGTCACTTGATTGAAAACAAGGATGAGTTTTTGGTTAGATTCATAGAGGTATGATCTAAGTTTCTAAAAGAATTTCCTCATGGAAATTGACCTAGTCTAATTAGAGTGCCTCATAATGTACCTTATACCATAACTATCAAACATGCCTCTACTAGTTACCATGAGGAACTCATGCCAATACCAAACCAATATTAGAATGTGTTTGTAAAGTAAAAAGGCATGTTGGACCAATTCATGAAAATTCAATAAGCATGTCAGACTTATCTTAATCTAGTGTAGAATTTCAATGTTATGGCTATATCAAATACCCTATTTATTGAGATAACTCCAACATGAGTGCTAGTTTATTCATCAATTCATACTAATATGAATGTGGACCCATTTTCCCAAAGTTAATTGATAGGTGGCATGTTTAATTTCCCCTTAATTAAGGAAGTGATTATGGCTTCTACTCAGGACCATGTGCCAAATTTAGTGGTAAACATGCAAGTGTCTACTAATTCAGGATAAGGTGGGTTGAATACACCTCAAAATAATCCAAAAAAAGAAGTACCTCTTGATAATTATACAAGTGGTTCATAACAACATTGGGAAGGAATGCCTATTTCCCAACCATAGTAAGTTACTTCCACTCCTCAACTAGCTACTTCTTCAAACATGCAATAGTAGGGGGTAATTTATTAGGTGTTACCCAATGTTTTACTCTAATAAGTGGTTAATGTTAACCCACTTCAATAGGTGATGGATAATATTTTGAGGCCACATGCATATATTAATTTACCACCTTATTAAAGGTATAACATTATACCACCTCAACAGGTCACAACAAATGCTCCACCATAGTAGACACATACCAATTTATACCTCAAACCAATCACAGACATTATCTAGTCAATAATGCATTCTTATTGGTCAAAAATAAATGATAAACACCTAAAAAATGTCCAATTCAAAATAGGTGTTTGTTAAATAAATAGGTGACAACATCTATCAAGTACCTATTAGGAAACAATTAACTTTTACCTAACATGTACTACATATTAAAAGATAGGGCCTTAGTCAACATAAAGTATCATTTATGCAACTAAGTTAGACTAGTCAGTAATAAGTTCCTATTCAAACTTAGTAGGCATAGTACCTTACACAAGGCCACATATTTAACTTGAATTCCCTCATACCCAAATACGTATTATAGATCTAAACTAGTATATTTACTAACAATGCATGTAGTATTAACATCCTAATCCCAATACATGGATACATATTCTTGGTTGATTGGTCTATCAAACCAACATTATACAATAATCCATCCCCCACTATACCCTAGTTAAGGTAATCCACCTTTTATTGCCCAGTCATAACCACAAACAACTATCCCATCAAGTTTCTTAGCCCAATAAATGGCATCCATCAAAAAAGTAGTAGACAAAAATGTAGCAATTGAAAATGTAGAGTGAAAAACATAAAGAGGAAAAATGTATCAAGGACAAAATATCACAAAAATAAAACATAGTAAAGGATGCACTCACACAAAAGATGACACAAACTTAAACTAAAGGTCCAAACTCATGAAATCACATTTTCCTCTATTGTTTTACTTGTAAATTTGGTGTATTACTTTTCCACCATGAAATGTTAACTACTATCACCAAAATAAAGTAGACAATAAATAAACAATGTGATAATCACTAAAATGTTCTAATTATTCTCTTTTTCACATTTTTATGACATTACCAATACTACTACATTTTCCCTCAATATGTTTTGTCTTCACAATGTTTTTGTCATACTACATTTTTATCCACTATGTTATCATATAGAACCCAATAAATAAAATAAAAGAAATATTTAATTGTAGCCATTCAGATGAGAAATTAGACTAATAATTTCAAATTATATGACATGTGTTCATACCCATTTAACATGGAGTATCTCCAAATAACATTTCCTCTAGGTTATGAGCCACTAAAACTTGATAAGTAAAAGGGTAAACGATACCCTAGAGAGCATTTATAAGAGTTTTTTAATCTCTTTCCATCAAGTGGCCTATAGTGAAATCTACATTCTTCTTATTTTTTCCTCGAAGTCTAGATGGATAGGCTTGGAGTGCATTTTTAAGATTCTAAAAAACATGGTATCTGACTTTGATGATCTTTCGGATATGTTTATATAACATTTATCCTACAATCTCAAGCATGAGATTTTGGTAGTTGATTTGAGTGAGGCCAAGAATAAATTTGGTGAGAGATTTTTTAGTTACTTACTATAATAACAATGTATATCCAAAACATGGATAACTCAGTTTAAATGCAATTACTAATCACTTAAGCATAAGATATGAATAATCAAATACTAATTTAATATATAATGCAATAAACTAAGTGTAGGAATGAACACAAATTCACAACTTAAGTATAAGGTATGGGCAATCAAGAATCAAGTGTAAATAAAGTGTAAGAATCATATGGTAACTAATAAAATAAAAATACAAAAAAGGAAAATAAAAAACAAACAAAACACCAATAAAGATAAACAAACAAACAACAAAATATCAATAAATAAAAACAAACAAACAAGTAGAGAAATAAGACTCAAATAAACAACACAAATAAATCCTACCAAACAAATAGAACAAACAATAATAGATAGAATAAATAAGTTTGTAAACAAATAAAATAAAAAAACTAATATAAATAGACAAAGGAAATATACCAATAATAGTTAATTAAATTGTTAGTAACAAATAAAATACAAATTGTTTGTGCATGTGTAATAGAGGGCTTACTCTTGTTGATAGGGTGACCCCTAGTCTAGACAAAAATGATGTAGGTATAACAATATAGGAATAAAAGACACAAATTTAACCCTAGGCTATAAGGAACAATGACATATAAAAATAAATATATATATATATATATATATATATATATATATATATTTTTGGTGGGCGGGGGTGTGGGGGGGGAATAGAAGAAAAAAAGGGGTAACCAAGCTGACTCTAGATGTACTAGGAAAGTAGACATTCCCTACATATTTTTATGGACACAAGATCCAATGTAAAATTTAGGCCAAATGTAGTTCTCCCAGGATATTGGATAGAAAAAAAATGATGAAAATGAAAACATGATTGATGTGTAGAGGAAAATAGAGGGATCACATTCAAAATAATTAATGTGTTACAACAAACAAATAGAGTGTATGGTTTAGGCTAAAATCACACTAAAAGGAAAGAGATGATTATCCACTAATGAATTGAATTGGTAATTCATTGTATCTACTACATCTAAGGATTGGAATGAGAATGAGCTTGAAAATGGAGAGAGTTTTGCTTAGTTTGCTCAAAAAATGGCAATAGTGTTACTTAAGTTGCTCATAGAAAGGTAAGAGCATAATAAAATCTAATTGGTCATGAGTAGATCAGGTTTGAATATAAAATGTTCACAATATCAACTCATAAAATGGTGAGAGCATATAGTGAAGGAAAATAAGGATGGAGAAACTAAAGGACAAGTGGTTACTTGTGAAATAGCAAGGAGTCCTATAATGTTTAAGGCAAAGAAGATGGTTGAAAAAAGAAGGTGTGAAGTGGTGGTAGTTGAGCTATCCTGAGAGAACCCATGTATCCAAGTGCTATCTACATAGTCCATGCAGACCTCAAGCCAATGTATTTCTCCCAAAAATGGGAAGAAAAAGACAAGGTGGTTTAGAAATAAATCTGAATACATAAGATGGCCCATCCTAAAAAAATTTGATGGATTTATATCTTGCATGGAAATTCTAAGCTAATTTTCATGATTTTATTTGAATTTTAATATTTTTGAAATGTTCAAATGTTTCTAAAATTTTCCAAGCATCTCAACTCAATTTAGAATCACAAGATAAAAAATGGTCCAACTCATAAAACAATGAGAGCATGGCTTAAATATGCTCGTAAAATGGTAAGAGCATTCAAACTTAAATGGATCAAAAAATAGAGAGAGCATGGTAAAGGGGTGATTAAGATGTACTTAGAAAATACTGAGCATTACCTACATATTCCTGAATGAGACCTCAAGTCAGTATAGTTCTACCTTATAGTAGAAGAATCAGACTATGTAATAGCAAGTTCATGAATAGGCAAATAGTAAAGTATAGGATAGTGATAAGGCAATGTGGATAAAAATAGGTTTATTCCTAATTTTCCCAAAGGTAGTTATAATTATGAAATAATGGCATCTGTTATTGATACTAATTTTCCCAAAGGTAGTTATAATTAGTAGCACTATAATAAGATAGAATGTGATAAGAATTAACAATGCAATTTCCAAACCACTATCATACTACCCCAAGATAATACCTCATTATGAAATATTCAACCAACTACTGAAACTTAATTTTAATCCCCTCTTTCATGGTGCCCAAAGAACTAATGGAATATAACCAAGGTTAAAATGGGGGGATTGGGAGGGTAAAACAAATTCATCTAATTAAGTAAGGTATGGAAGGAATAGTATACAATAATGTACAAGTAAGGTGATGTTATGATATGATGAAAATGATCCTCATAGACAATACCTTAGGTATTTTAAGAAAAATAACACTTGAGATGTACTATGTTCATTAGGTCATCAATTTTATCACCTTCTAGTGTAGATAACCTTTAAGCTCTAGAACCATAATTATCAATAATGATAAAAGAGCCTATCTAGTTAGGCTTGAACTTGCCTTTATTTTATTTCTTGTTTGTGGTGTTATTTTGGTTTTATTTGAGGACAAGATCACAAAGATTGAAATCCATATATTTTGAATGCGTGTTATGCTAACCATGTAACTAGTTATGATATCATTGAAGGTTGCTTATAGTGGTCATGCATTTTTCATCCAATAAATTCATCTCTTATAGACAGGCTACTTTGTAATCCTCATCATCAAGAATGTGTTTTAATGAGAGATATAGAGAAGGTAACTTAACCTTGATGGGAAGAATGGCCTTAGTGTTATAGAAAATGGAATATGGTGTGGTTCTTATTGGATTATGGTAATCCCAAAGGGCATAGAATATCTATAAGTGAAAATTACAACTAGTATTATTTACAATATTCTTAAGAATATTGATAATGGTCTTGTTGGATGAATATTATTGGCCATTACCTTGTGGTTAATATGTAATGGAAAATGTTGGGTAATGTTAAACTCAACACATAGCATCTTCACATCTTTGTTATTAAACACTCTACCATTATCAGATAGAATTTCAAATGGGATACCATAATGGAAAATGAGATGGTTGAAGATGGATTTGGAGATTTGTTTTCTAGTCATGTAAGTGAGGGGTATAACTTCAACCCACTTAGTTAAGCACTTGGTGGTGGTAAGGATATGCTTATGGCCATATGAGGATGTAGGGTTAATATTCCCTATAAGATTGAGTCCCCACATTGAAAATGCCCATGGTATAGTCATTAGTTTGAGTGTTATTTCTAGAGCATGGAACAAATTTACATGCCTCTGACATTGTTTACATATTTTCACATAAGTAGTTGCATCTACTTATATTATTGGCCAATAATAACCATTATGTAGTAGCTTTTACGTAAGAATGAACCTGTTGGTGTTAGCTCCATAAAATCCTTCATGAACTTCTCTCAACACTAATGTGGATTTTATTGAATTTAAACAATGAATTAGAGTTCTATTAAAGCTTCTTCAATAAAGGGTTGGGTTGAGTAGGGTGTATCGAGAGGCTTGGTGTGTGAAAGATTTTTTTTGAATATGTGAAATTTTAGGTGGAAGGACTTAGTTGTGGAGGTAATTATATAATTAAAAACACAAAATAGAGTTGGGACCAACAATATCAAAAATTATTTCAATGGTTGAGGGTTCATGAGCAGGTGCTAGAAGATGTTCAACAAGGAAATGATAGTCTCTTGCCTTTTCTTTGTTGCAGATCAAAGAACCAATGGTATCCATGGTATATTTTATCCTATTATTGGCTTGAGGTATGTGTTCAAATTGAATTTGAGCAATCTACTACTTTAGAATGTCCACCATGGCTTTATACAGTATCATTTTTAGTCTAGAATTGGTATGTAACTTGATTAATGATAATTTGGGAATCTCCATAAACTAGTAAGTGTTCAATGTTCCATTGTAATGCTATAAAAACCCTTGTAATGAGTTCTTCATATTTATCCATGTTATTAGTACAAGGAAATATGATATAAAATAATTTGGTAATGAGATCCCCCTATGGTGTAATAAATATAAATCCTTCTCCTGATCCATGAGATGTGAATGACCCATCAAAATATAGATTCCAGTGATGTTCCTCAAGAGGTTTTTTTATGATGATGATGATGGATTCATTAGGGATTGCAAAAGTGAGTGGTTAAGTATATGAAAGGGGATCTTCATCAATTTTATCTTCAAGTACTTGTCCCTTAATGGAATTTTTATCAATACATTTAATATAAAACTCACTCATAAGCATGATCCACTTAGCCATGAATCCTTGTAAATATATTTTTGATAGTAGGTACTTGAGGGATCTTCTTTGGCAATGGATATGGTATTATTGTTTAAAATGTAGTGACACATCTTGTGCTCTATAAAGACCATAAATAAACAAGATTTTTAAATTGGCATATATTTATGTTCATATGCTAGTAGTGAATGACTTAGATAATACACTACATGTTCTTTCCCATATTCATCATGTTGGGCTAAAAGTTCCCACAAGGCATTGTTAGTGTTAGATTTGTAAAGTATGAATGGCTTCTTTGGCATTGGTGGTAACAAAATAGGCATATTGGATAAATATTCATTTAAGTGCTCAAAGTGTTTTTGACACTCTTCATCCCAAATAAATCTAATACCTTTCCTCAATAAGTGAGTGAAAGGATGAAATTTACTAGGTAGCTTCAAAATGAAGCATCTAATAGACTAAATTTTTCCCTATAAACTATGGAGCTACTTCCAAGTAGAAGGTGGAGACATATCAATAATAGATTAAACCTTAGCATGATCAAATTCAATTGCTTGATGAGAGATAATAAATCCTAATAGTTTACTGGAAGTGACACCAAATATTCACTTCTTAGGATTAAGTCAAACCTTGTACTCATGAAACCTTTCAAATATCATTTGTAGTATGGATGGATAATTTTCATGGGTCTTAGATTTACCCAATATGTCATTGACATACTATTAAAAAATATCATGAGTCATGTTATGGAATATAATGGTCATATCTCTTTGTTATGTTGCGCCAACATTCTTGAGGTTGAACACCAAGACCTGAAAATGAAACATTCCCCAAAGAGTGCTAAAGATTATTTTATGTTAGTCTTTTAGAACAATCCTGATCTAGTTATATCTTAAAATGCCATCCATGAGGTAAATCAATTCATACCTGATAATGGATTCAAATATCATGTTTATGTTAAATAGAGGAAATTCATCCTTTGTATGGGCCTTATTTATATCTCTAAAATAAGTCTAGATTTTAATCCCTTCTAGATTTTTACTGATAGTTAAAATGTTGGATATCTATCTAGATAGTTGATCAGTCTAATGCATCTCACTTATAAGAGTTTTTTCAACTCTTTCTTAACTAACTCAGTAATATGAGGATGCATCTTATGTAGTTTTTCTTAATGGGTTTGGCATCAGGATGTACAACAAAATGGTGTACAACAAGGCAAGGTCTAAACCTAGTATGTTCGAATAGGCCCATGCAAATATGTCAACAAAATCCCTCAAAAAGGATGTAAATATTTTGTGTTCCTCTTCATGGAAGGATGCACCTAATTTAATCTACTTTGGATCCTTTAAATTCCTAATGTTTACTTATATAGTATCCTCTACTAGGAGATTTGATATATCTTTTACAATGGTTAAAAAATATGTAAATTATCTAGTATGATAAAGTCCTCTAGTCAAACTGGTTCTTCAAGCTCTCCCAAGCAAGATGAATTTGAATCTCCTAATGGTAGTAAAGGCCATATAAAAAACATTATAAGACATTCTCAGACAATTTTATCAAATTCATATTATTACTCTATACTAAACTCAAACCCAAAAGTAAGTTCATTTTTGGTGGTCTCCCAACCTGATTCGAAAAAGGGTAAACATCCTCATCTAGTGGCACCTAAAATAGGTTTTCACCAAGAGACTAGACTTTTTCTTTTATTTTACCCCAGTCTAAAATTTTCTCAAAGAGGTTTTCAATTTGGGACCTCATTTTTTTATCTTTTTTATTTTGGCTAAGGGTGTTCACCCACTCTCCAAAATAGACAGTAGGATCCATTTTGATAGAGAACCCTTGTTTATGGTCTCCCAAAAGAGCAGTCTCTTAGGCCGAAAATATCATAAAAGGCCTCATCATTCTCAAAATCATCTAAAGGTATTATGGATTCTTATTAGTCCCAGTCTATAAGTTGAGGATGATAAAGGGTAAGTGGGGAATGTCAGATTACTGGCATAATGATATAAATAGTATATGGGTTGAATAATTTGGTACTATTTAGGTCTTCATATATGTTATTATTAGACTCTACTTCACAAACTAGTTCTTCAAGCTCTCCCAAGTAGGATGAATTTGAATATCCTAATGGTATAAAAGGCCATATAAAAAACATTATAAGACATTCTCAGACAATTTTATCAAATTCATATTATTACTCTATACTAAACTCAGACCCAAAAGTAAGTTCATTTTTGGTGGTCTCCCAACTAGATTTGAAAAAGGGTAAACATCCTCATCTAGTGGCACCTAAAATAGGTTTTCACCAAGAGACTAGACTTTTTATTTTATTTTACCCCAGTCTAAAATTTCCTCAAAGAGGTTTTCAATTTGGGACCTCAATGTTTTATCTTTTTTATTTTCGCTAAGGGTGTTCACCCACTCTCCAAAATTGATAGTAGGATCCATTTTGATAGAGAACCCTTGTTTATGGTCTCCCAAAAGAGCATTGTCTCTTAGGCCCATAAAATCATAAAAGGCCTCATCATTCTCAAAATCATCTAAAGGTATTATGGATTCTTATTAGTCCCAGTCTATAAGTTGAGGATGATAAAGGGTAAGTGGGGAATGTTAGATTACTGGCACAATGATATAAATAGTATATGGGTTGAATAATTTGGTATTGTCTAGGTCTTCATATATGTTATTATTAGACTCTACTTCAATATCAACATCATCATTACTAATTGTTAGTGTAACAACATGAATAAGATACATAGGGTCACCCCCAGGTAGTTTAAAGCTAAGAACATGAGTTCCTTTATATTTGATCATAAGAATAGACTTAATAGTACCCTATTGATTTGTGCTTAGGCCTCTACATTCATAAGCTTGGTAATCCATAATCCTATTAGGGATGTGATACTTTGTACTTCAGTAGAAATCAACTAGTTTTTCATTATATAACCAATAATCATCATTGGAAAGTGGGTCATATTTTTATCTAATGGAGGGTGTGAAAATAAAAGATGTTGGGCTATGAAACTTTCCTTTCCCCTTTTTCACTATTTTATATAATTTTTCTTAGCTTTAGGCCTTCCATAGGTCCTAGGATTATATAGAAGATTAGATATATGGGATCCATTATCTATGAGGATGCATTTAAATTTATGTCACATTATAACAACTTCAATTTATAATGGATTATTATGGAGAGGGCCAAGGGATGACATGTCACTTTGTTCAAAGGTCAATTTTTGGCCTAGGGCTGGGTGTCCAACCAAAGCTTGATTTTTTTTTGGAGTAATGTTATTGGGCACTTGGGATTGGTCTAGGAGTTCTATAAGGATATTTTTTAGATGGTAGATATATGAAATAAATATAGAATAGATATTTATATGGGTGTCTTTTGGATTTTTTCTAAAATATAATATGTTTTTTTACTTAATATTGGTAATTGGCTTTCTCCTATCTAGCATATTGGTTTAGATGGGCTCATTGATAGGGGTTGTGGACATGGGATGGTGACTTTAGACCACTAAGTTATGATTACATAATCTGAATTATATACATGACCATTGTAACTAGAAAATGATGGAGATGAGCCAGAGAGGATAATTCTTGATTGTTGGTGCATTTGGTTTTGGTCACGAGGCAATGAAAAGTTACCATCTTAAGGACCTAAATATGGTAATCCTTAGTTGTTTTTGTACTTGGATGTGGTCATAGGTCAAATATTGATTACTGACATTAGTAAGATGATTATAGTTATTAGGTAATAGTCTTGATATGTTGGTATTTGGTCTAGTATTTATGGTAATGGTTGATACATGAACATGTGCAATATGACCTACAAATTATTTGTAGTTATGTACAACTACATGTTACGTATATTGGTTATTAGGGTCATTTTGACCTTAGTTCCATCCATTTTTTAGTTGACATTATTTTTTTTTGATGTTACTATAGTTGTGGTCTTCATTGTTGTTATTATTAATTGGTATTGTTATGTTGTGGAAAAGGATTTTAGTAGATACCTAGATTTTGATTGGATATAGATGATCTATTATCCAACTAGATCTCTCCATTTTCTAACATATTCTTAATGAGGTGCTTCAGCTACACATAATGACATATAGAATGTCCATGAACATGATATTATTCATATCACTCATGCTATTTATATCAATCTAGATAAGGTACACACTTAGAAAAGTGTTTTATAATTGGTCAACTAATCATATTGGCCATGGCTAATTTATAAAACACTACTTCAATAGGCTCATCAAGGTCACTAAAGACTCTAAGTGTATGTTTTCTTCTTGGAGGACAGGTTTGAAAAGGTTATGGTGGTGGTTTTCACCATTTTAATGTGACATGACTCAGTGACTCCATTACTGAAAACATTCTTATTTCAATTTTACAGCTTAGGTTTTTCATAATTATTAGCCAGAATGGGTGCAAAAACTTGTGTTTGGATTGGGCTAGGTCTCTAACTTGGGCCTAAATTTTGGTTTTGGATATGGTTTTGGTTTAAATAAGATAACTTAATAATCCATTTATTAACAAGGGATTTTTCAATCTTGGATACCTTTCTCAATTATTTCCTTGAATGTGAGATCACACTCAAGCTCCAAGTGATAAGATATTTTGCTGTGAAAATTTTTGGTAAACACATCTACCAATTATTTATCTAGTAGGTTATGGGTGAATTGACTATCAAACACTCTAAATCATTGTAAGAAACTCACAAAGCTCTTACCAAATTTTTACTTGTCTTAACTCAAATTAACTACCTAAATATCATGCTCGATATTATAGGCAAAATTTTATACAAACTTATCCTAAAGATCATCAAAGTTAGATACTGAGTTCTTTGGAAACTTTAAAAGCCACCCTGTACCCTATCTAGCTAGACTTTAATGAAAATTAAGTACGTAGATGTCACTATAGGCCACTATTGGTAAGTAACAAAAAACTCTTTTTAATGCTTTGTAGGGTCTCCTTTTCCCTTGTACTTGTCAAGTTTTGATGGATTATAACCTAGAGTAAATGGTATTTAGAGATAATCCATTTTAAATTGGTTTGATTTCCCATTTGAATGGATATAATTATATCTTTCATATGTTGTAGTTATTGGGATAAAAAACTTGATGGCACATTTGGTTATGGTTGTGGTTGGGTGATTAAAGGTCGATTACCTTGATCAGGGTATAGTGAGGGAATGGAGTATTGTGAAATGTTGGTTTGATGGACTAATTAACCAAGAATATACATTTTCACTTTAGGATTAGGCTAATGATACTATATGCATTGTTGATAAATATTATAGTTTAGATTTAGAATATGGCTTTGGGTTTGAGAGAATTGAGGTCATGATTGAATTATGTGGCCTTGTGGAAGGTACTATGACCTTTGAGTTTGAGTATGAAATTAATCATTAATAATCAAAGTTCGTTGCATAAATGGTACTTATTGTTGACTAAGGCCCTATCTTTGAATATGTGGCACATGTTAGGTAAAATTCAACTATTTATTAATAGGTACTTATTGGATTTTGGCACCTCTTTATTGAATAAATGCCTTTTGCAAATTATATGCTTGTTGGGTGTTTTAAATTTGTCATTCACCAATTGGAACACATTATTGACTAGACAAGGTCTATAATTAATGAGCTACATTGGTATGTGTCTGCTATGGTGGAACATTTTTTTGTGACCTATTGAGGTGGTGAAATGTTCTTCCTTTATTAAGGTGGTAAATTGGTCTATTCCTATAGCTTTAGAATATTAGATATCAACTATTGAGGTGGGATAAAATTCACCACATGTTGGGGTAAAATATTGAGTAGTACTTGATTACTTACCCCTTGTTGTTACATGATTGAAGAAATAGTTGGTTGAGGAGTGGGAGTATCCTACTATTATTTAGAACTAGGAATTCCTACCCCCTATTATTACAAACCACTTATGGTATTAAAAAGAGGTGCTTGTTTTTGTGTATTATTTTATGGTGCATTTAACCTACCTTATCCTAAATTAGGAGACACTTGTGTGTTATCCACTACATTTGGCATATGGTCCTGAGTCGAATCCATAGTGACTTCTTCAATGAATAGGACATTAAATATTTCACCTACCAAATCACTTTGGGAAAATGGGTCCACATTTGAATTAGTATGACCTAACAAACCAATTGATACTCCTACTAAATTAGTTATCTCTATAAGAATGGTATTTGATATGGTTATCTCATTGAAATTTCACACTAGATTAAGATAAGTCTAACATGTTTATTGTATTTTAATGAATTGGTCCACCATGGGTCATTTTCCATTTTCAATCAAATTCATATCCTATTTTGGCATTAACATTAGTGCTTGATGGTAATGAGTAAAGGCATGTTATATAGTTCTAGTATGAGGTACATTAAAAGGCACTCTAATTAGACTAGGTAAATTTTCATGAGGAAAGTCTTTTAGAAATTTGAATCCTACCTCCATAGCTCTAACCAAAACCTCATCCTTTTTATCATGCAATTGATAATAAAAAAAGTATAGGTCATAGTATGATGGCATGGTAACATAGTAAGGTTGTTGTCAGACTTGTTTGATAACATATGGCACATTATCAGGGTATTGAAATATCTATTCTTGCTCCTACCCTAGATAAGTAGGTGTAAAAACAAGGTATTGTGATAATGGATCTTGTCCTTGTTACACATATTGAGTTTTTTAATGGGGATAGGGATCTATCTTATAAACTACATCATCTCCATATGGGTCTTGAATAAAGGCATAATTTGTGACTATGCTTTTGTATTCTAGGTTGTACATGGTCCCACTACGTGTGTAGTGAGGCATATCCAAATATATGACTAATGTTTCATAAATAAAAAGGTCTAAAGTTCACAAATATCTTGACACACAGTCCAAACATTTGGTTAATGCTTGGCAAATCTTGAAACTTGGTCTAGATGAAACAATTAGTCTATTGTTGAAAATGTTTTAAACTTGGACTAGAATGGAAACATATCCATGGAAATCATGGTCTTAAATATCTCCAATAATCTAAGGTATTACACACAAATGGTTAAACAAAAGGTAAATTTAAATTCTACTCTTGGCAGAGTGTTTTAAATAAATCTAATATAGGTCTAAAATGAAAAAAGTGCTAGGTCTTTGGTAAGAAGTCACAAAGCTAGACTTTGAAATAATCTAGGTCATAAAACTCTAAGGCAATGATACATATTTTATAAGAACACAAATATATACTTCAAAACAAACTAGGTCTAAAAACTCCAAGGCAATGCTCAGTCACCCCTTGCCACACTCTCATCATTTTTTGAGCTGGAATGTTTAGTATCTCATCATTCTCAATTACGTTAAGATGCTTTGAAAATTCCAAAAACACTTGAAAATGATCTAGAAAATCCTAAAAATCACCAAGTCAACCACTTGTTTGCCTTAAGGATTATGGGACCCCTAGATAATTCACAACAAACAAATTATCATATAGTTTTCTAATCCTTATTGGCCCCTAAGATTTATACTCTCCTCATTTTTTAAGTTCATCTTATGTGCATTATGTATTCAAATTTAATACATTAATGACCACTAGGCTTCATCTCACACACTCACCATTTTTTAAGACCATTCCCATATTCCTCTACAACATCAATCATGTTATTATTGATCATCATTTTATTATATCACAATTCTTGAGAGAAATACATTTGGCCTAAATTTTATGTTAGACCTTACATCCATGGAACTATGTAGGCAGTGTCCACTTGCCTAGTGCATATGGATTCAACTAAGTTACCCCTTCCTTTTCTTCTATTCCGCCATTTATTTTTTGTCATCATCTCTTATCACTTAGGAGCATTGTCTATTTTCTTATTTATGTCATGTCGTTTACACTAACACTATGATTAACCATTTTTATTTATTTTCTTTTTCTTTTTAGTGTTTTGTTGTGCCTTTTATTTCTTTGTGTTTTATCTTCTTGTTTGTTTGTTTTTTTGTCTATTTATTTTATTTCATTGTTATGCCTTGATTTAGTATACCTATAATCATTGGGAGATTCTTTGTGCATTATACTTAAGTCTATCCATATACATACATCACATTTTCATCATGGTTTTTATCATTGGTGAATTATTTTAAGTTGTTTATTAGATCATGTGTCATCCCTTATGCATATTTAGGCTAGATTGACATGGTTTTTTATATCATGATGCATACCATCACATGCTACAACAAAACTCCACTAAATAAATCTTATAAGAAATGAGGCCATAGTACTTCTCCTTGGTACATGAAAAACTCTTGATCTATTCCCATCAATTCCCAAATACATAGTAATTAAATCATGAAATATTTTTACTCCTTACTAGTTATGATGTGCATCTTCATACTAGTAGGTTGCCCAAACTCATCTTTCTCCTCTGTACCATCTTACTCTTACTCCATGAATACATATTTAGTATGTAATCTACCTTTTCCAATTTGCCATATTACTTCCATCATTATGCCAATGATTATAACTTCCTATGAGAAAACAATTATATTTATATCTATCTAGAGGTTAACAATTATAATTGCCATTGGGAAAAACATTGTGTATTATCCCACCCAAAGAGCCAATGATTATAACTTCCTATGAGAAAATAATTATATTTCTATCTATCTAGAGGTTAACGATTATAACCACCTTTGGTCAAATCATTATCATTATTCTACCTAATATGGGCACATTTCATTATGTTAATGATTATAACCACCTTTAGGCAAATCAATATCTCTATCCACCTAACTAGGGCATATTTTTAGTCTACTAATGATTATAACCACATATGGGCAAATCATTATTTTCCCTTTTAATGATTATAACTAACTTTTGGAAAATCATTCTCTTGTTACCCTTATCGTTTGGTTAATGATTATAACAAACTGTGGGCAAATCATTACCTTTTTACCATCTTATGCTGATGATTATAACCACCTTTAGGCAAATCATCCTTTTTATCTACCCAATTGGGGCAACTTATTATCCTAATAATTATAACCACTCGAGGGCAAATCAATCTTTTCCACCCATTTTTACCATTTGGTCCTATCATTTTCCTTCTTTTCAGGGATCAATCACTAACCTTATTTTTTGATTATTCCCTTGAGGGGAATCCAAATATTATCCATTGTCTTTAAATCATTAGTCATACATGACCTTTTCATTCTTTGAGAAGATGTTACTATTCCTATAACTTGTAATGCCTTCCTAAATAAGGGCAAATTGTAGACATCCAATCCTGGCCACAACTAAATTTCAAAAAAAAAAAATCGACTGATTCCTAACAACCATGAAAAATTAAGCCTAGAAATCACTAAATGTCCCAATTTCATCCATGCATCATTTATTAATGATTAGAATCATGTTGAGTCATCCTTATTTATGGTACTAGCTCATATGCAACAATAACCTCTTATGGATTCATCCCTAAAGACCTTATGATATAATAACTCCTAATTTAGCCTATAGACCCATTAAGTGGAGCACTTGAATAGATATTGAAAGATAAAAAACATGAATCAAAATGAATTAACAAATCAAACAATATTAAATTCTTATTTGAATTATCTATTTTCAATTAATGAATATCTAAAAATAGAAATTCTAAAAATCAAAATATCAAGCCTTTTCATCATTTCCTTTATGAGTTGTCAAGATCTTTGAAAATATCTCAAAATATCTAATTTGAGATCCATACCTAGTAATTGAAAATCATAATTACATGACAACTATTAACTCAATTGGAGTGAGTCTCAACTCACTTAGGGTTAGTTTAAACCCATTCCATGTTTAAAATCAACCTTAACTCACCTTGGTTGAGAGTTAATTCTTGAGGTTATAAATATAAGGCCATACCCATTCATTTCTAAGCTTGGATATTGTAGAGATATTATGCAAGATTTACTCTATAAGCCTCATGAAAGTATTGATACCGTGCCCAAATCGTAAGCTAGGCAATCAAGCCAAGGTGCCAAGGAAAGGTGAAGCCAACAAATCTCCATTGATGAATATTTCTTGATGCACAAACTGAGCAAGCCATTTCAACAAGCCATTTAGATCTTTAAATAAGGTAAAAAAGCATATTATTTTATGTTTTAGTATGTTTTCATATGTTTGTCTATGCTTTCCCTAATGTCTAGGCTAGATGTGTTAGGATTTGTGTGTGTGTGTGTGTGTGTGTGTGTGTGTGTGTGTGTGTGTGTGTGTGTGTGTGTGTGTGTGTGTGTGTGTGTGTGTGTGTGTGTGTGTGTGTGTGTGTGTGGACTAACACGAGACTAACCTCCCCTCTACATATTCCTTATTCATAGATACATGGGAACAAGTATGTACAACCATAAATATTTACTTCCACCATGACAATTGTGTTTTTTCCACCCTAAGTTATAGTGGTATTAATTATCTAAACCAACATATAAAATAATGTGCAAGCCTTTGAATTACTAATGAAACATTTTTACTAGAATTCTTATGGGTGCATGTATTCTATGGTACCCAACTTACCTAGGCTAGGGTATGGTACATTCACCAAAAAATGTGTAGAGACATAGATTTATGGTAGTGAATCAAACACAATCTACTTTCCACCTTTACATTTTTTTCACCATAGAGGGATTTTAATTTGTCTTTGTAAGTGATCCATTATGTAGTTTTGGGTGATCAGGCACTAGTTGAATATCAGATATGGCATATGCATGGTAGAACTAAGGAAAATTTGGCCATATCATAATAAATTAATACTCCTATAATGGATAAATTAGAACTAGACTTATAATCCAAATATGGCCATTGGGAATAGATACAAAAAGGCCAACAAAAGGTTATATGCCAAGTTGATAAAGGTATTAGTTTTAATCCTCTAGAGCTATCATATGACCACTTAAATATACATATAGAGTATGGGGTGAATAATTTCAAATATACAATGAAATATGATCAAAAACCATATTATTTTACACTCTAATTGGTTCAATAAAACATTAGAATAGATAAAGTACTTAAACTATCCACTATGGGGAATTATTGGTCTGATGTTGACATAACCAGAATCTTTAAAAAATTTCATGAGTATCAAGACATTTTTCCCACATAACTACATGTAAATAAAATGAGTACATACATAATTAGTCAAAATTCACATCAATTTGGTTTAAGGTGCTCAACTAGGGTGAAAATAACCATATTAGATGAACCTAAATCAATGTGCTCAAGTTAAAGAGGGAATTGATAGTATGTTGCATGTTAGAGTTATTACTCCCATTGATAAATCTAAGTGGGTTAGTTCCATGGTTATCATCATTAATAAGTATGGTCACATTTAAATCTATGTGGACTATAGGTTAATTAATGTGATATGTGTAATGGATCCTTCTCAATACCTTTCATCAAGGAAAATTTTGAAGGTGTTATTAGGTGCAAGATATACACATTCATCAATGGATTTTTTGGCTATCACCAAGTATAAATTACTAAATAATACAAGACAAATATAAAATTTGTAGTTGAATGGGGTTATTTTATGTATAATTTTTTTCCTTTTAGCCTCAAGAATGTACCATCCATGTTCCCATGCATTATGGTGGAACTTTTTAATAATTTCATCCACAAGTTCCTTCAGGGGTATTTGGATGATTGGACCATGTATGGTTTAGTTTTTGACTACTATTATAATATGTTCCTTATGCTTGAATATTGAAAAAATCTTTAGATTTAATTGAATCTAAATAATTTAATATTTTCCACTCCATTTGGGATTCTATTGGGACATATTATTTATTAGGATGGACTATTGATGGATCTAGTTAAAATTGTGTTCATTATCAAACTCTCAGTGTTAACCACTTAGCATGATGTCTATTCCTTCTTAAGTCATATGGGGTAATATCATAATTTCATTCATGTTTATGATAACATATCTACCCTGGTATAAAACCTAATCAATCATAATGGCCTATTCATATGGATGGATTAACATTGATAAGAATCTGAGGCCCTGAAAGTGACACTAGTGACTATGCCCATTCTCTAGTTCCTAAAATGGAACCAACCATTTCATGTGCATGTCAATGCTTCAAGCATGGAATTAGGTGTTAAATTATCACAACCTAGTGAGGTAACCTTGATTATCTTATTTACATTACTAGGTGGAAGCTCATACCAATAGAATGGAACTACCTATGATAGATCATGAGGCCTTATCCATGGTTTATCCACTTCAAAAGTTTCACCAATACTTATTGACAACCCCATTCATATTCTACATAGATCATGAATTATTGAAGTATTTGGTAAATAAACGAGTATTATATAGGCATATTTGTTGATGTATTTTCCTCTTCCAAGAGTTTCAATTTTCTATGGTCATTAAACTAGGCAAAGTTAATTTTAGTCTAGACTACCTCTCAATTATTTAAACTAGTGAACCAATGCATTCCATATATGATGATTTACCTAATGTAAAACTTTTTTAAGTTACACACATGCCTGAATAATTAGATGAAATTGTTTCTTTTATTACAAAAGGATTGGCACTAGACAACCTTACCACCCAATAGAAAAAATAACTAGTTGTACGCACTGCCCTTTTCCATCTTATTGGCAAAGAATTATTTAAAATTGGCTGGGTTGAAGTACTATGATGGTGTGTAATATTTCATGAGAACATATAAGTCCTTTAACAAGTCCATGAGGGCATCACAGGAGAACATTATGTTGGTAATGCAATAACACATAAAGTTTTACTAGCTGGATTTTGGTGTCCATCCTTATTCAAATATGGCAAAGCTTATGTGCACCAATGTGATATAAGTCAGCACATATGTAAACCAAACTTAAGGGCTGATATGCCTCTTCATCTAATACTTACTTATGAACCATTTGAGAAATGGGTTATTAATTTTTTTGGGCTCATTCACCCAATTGTTCGATGAACTAGCACATAATACATCATTACAGCCACAGACTATCTCACACATTAGGTTGAAGCAACACCCACACATGATTATACCATTGTGAATACCACATATTTATATGGAAAAATATCATCATAATGTATGGATAATCTTTAAGTTTAATAAATTATCATGGAAGTCACCTTCTCAATGAAATAATGTGCATCCTCTTGGATGAATTCATGATTCTATACCATAAGACCACTCCATACCACACTCAAGATAATGGCATAGCTAAAGCCTTAAAAAATATCCTGGTTAACATATTGACTAATATTTCAAAATTGGTCACACTAATTGGGATGATCAAGTTTTTATAATCTTATGGGCATATTAGACAACATACAAAAGGTTAAACACAAGTACTTTTAATCTCATATTTAGCATTGAATTAGTTTTACCTATTGAGTTCCTTATGTCCTCTTTATGTATTACATGTGTAAGAATATTAGATTATGAGGAGTCCCTAAAATCATGCATGGACACTCTACTTTAGTTGTATTAAACATGTTTTCTTGCACATTAGAGCCAAGGAGTTGAGAATTAAAAATAGAACTCTGGCAATGATCGACATATCAAAACCAAAGTTTTTCATATTGGTATGCATATCTATTAGTGTAGGTTTTTATTTTTCCCTTTTTTTTAATTAGGGAAATTATTTTTTTGTGCATACATGGATTTTTCCTACATTTGTGGGATAGGCTAGCTTATGTGGATATGTGTGTCATAGATGTGTCATAGGTGTTATAAGAATGTCATAAGTAACTCTCTTGATGGGAGTTACTTCTCTATTCTTAGCACCTTGTCACCACCTTTCATGGAGGAGTTATAGTCTATTCTTGGGGTGCCTTGACCACATTTTATGGAGGAGTTACTTACGTGATCTCCTATATGTATTCTTTGCTTTGGCCATCTCATATCAATCAAATTTTGGTTTTCTCCATTTTGTCTTGTGCAATTTATCTTCTTGTATAATTTCAAATTTCTTTAGCATCTATATGGTTTTCACTTGCTTCATCTCATGTGATCACATCTCCAATGCATTCACATTATCTGGATTCTAGCAACAACTTCGATATGGTATCAGAGCTAACCCAGTAATTGTGTGTCTGGTTATGCTATTAGTTTATTTTGAAATTCTTACTTTGCTTTCTTAGTAGTTTTTTTATTAACTCCATTGCATTTGAGAGTTTTGGTAGAGTTTCTTGAAAACTCATGCAAATCCATATGAAATTTTGTTAAAAAAATTACTTCTGTTGAGTTTCATTTTGATCTATGTTGGAGGAGGTAAACCTGCATTGGACTATTTTTTTTCCATTTCAAATCTGAAGGCATTGACTTCTACATTATATATATACAGATTGACTTCTCCATTTCAAAGCTGGTGACCAATTTGCCTGCTTCCATTCAGATCTTTCCCTTGGGTCCCATGGGTGCCCAGGCATAGAGAATGTTGAGCGACCACTGGTAGATAAAGCTATTTACAGATAAAGATCTGCAGGCTTGATGCACTCGAGTGCCATTGTTGTGTGCAGAGAGCGAGGAGAGGGAGGAGCAGTAATGCCATCAGACAACCACACCAAGCAGCAGCAATACCACATAGACTATCCTTTAGCAATGCCATCAGACAGTCATGGCGTCTAGCATGCATATGGTGCGTGGTGAGGTAGTGGAGATTTTTTGTTAAAAATGGTGCTTTTTTTTTGGTTTCTAATGCCCCATTTGGTGGGCCCACCCTCTCTCCCTACTTTATTGGTAAAACTACTTTTGAAAAGTATTTTGATCTTAAATTAGTCATTTGATTTTTGAATTAAAATCAAATTTGAAATTAGCATTAAAAAAAAGTAGTATAGAGATTTTTTTTAAAACTTGTATCTTCAACCTACGAAGACGAAGGGTGAGGCCCGAGTTGGTAGTAGGCCAATTCCCCCTAAAAAAGACCTCCTTCAGATTCCTTACTCTGTGTCGAATCCAATGAGTGGTGGAAGGCCACTTTCTCTCTCAAAATAGGCATTTTAAAATATTTTAGTGCTAATTTTTTGCAAAAACACTAGTTTACGAGAAATTGAATCTTTAATATCTTGCGAATGATAGCTCAGATTTGGGTGCCATTTTTTTCAAAACTATTTATAATTAAATTCTCCATAGTGTAGGCTTGTTATTTGTAAAAAATGAACTACTTTATAAAGTGCCAAAATTTTGGGTCTCGCGAGACACATTTTTGGCTAAGTTTGATGTCCTATTTGCTTAAAGTCTTGCACTAATTGCTCTAAGACACATTCTCAGATGAGCCCGACATATTTTTAGCATGCACTTGTATATTTGGGGGGGGGGGTTTCAAAATTTTAGGGGGGGTGTGATTTATTTTCACAACTTGTAAATCTTTGCTTTCATTCTCCTTTCTACATAATTTCACAACTTGCAATCAACACTTCACCTAAATTTAGCTTAAAATGGATTCTTTCCAACTTAAACCCCTAACACCCTTCAACTATCATGAATGGAAGGTTTAAATTTCAATCATTCTTAGAATCAAAGGGTTGTATAGGATCACCATGGGTACTAAAGTAGAACCCAACACTGATGCTAAAAAGGTCAAGTGGTACAACCGTAGTGATGAAGCCTATGGATTATTGAGCTTGTCTATGTCTCCAAAACTTCTCTTCCATTTAGAAACCTCCAAGACTCCCAAAGACATATGGGACACCTTAGAACTCTTATTTCAGAAGCTTGATGAGATGAGAGGACATGAGCTTGAAAATGAACTCATAAGTCTAAGTCCTAGCAACTTTGACACCCTACCAGACTTCTTCACTAAGTTTAAGGCCCTTAAATTGTAATTTAAAGAATACGAGTAGAGAATAAAGATGATCAACTCATCCTTTCTATTCTCACAAAGTTAGGTCTAAGTTATTCAGTCTTTGTCTCCACTTTCCATGCCACAAAAAGTTCCCTTGGCACTACATGGAAAATGCATTCTTTGGATTCATTCATTGCCAACTTGACTAGGGAGCAAGATAAGCTAATTTAAATGGGCACAATGAAGTCTACTCAACCCCAAGATTTGATAGCTGTAAATGGTAAGGATAAGACTTCAACAAAGGAGAAGAAGAAAAAGAACAAGGACTAGGAGAAGAAGAAAGAAAACAACAATCTTGCCAAAAACAACACTGAGTCTTCCTCTTCCAATGCTAAACCTAAGAATGTTAAGGTTAAGTGTGCCTATTATAATAAGATAGGGCATGATGAACATAAATTCATGAAGAAATAAATAGATCACCTAGCTCATCTTCTAGAGAAAAACAACATAGGTGTTCCTCAGTCCATCAAGTAGAATTCATCTACCCAAGATTCTACCAAGGCAAAAGGCAAGGGTAAGGAGTAAGAAAAGGGTAAGGCACTTGTAGCTAAAACTTATTCTTCATCTTCATGGTTCATTAACTGGGGTGCTTCTCACCACATGGGCTCTTCCCTAGTTGAGTTTTCACTTTAGAGCCTTGTAGCATGACTTCAATTAGTTTGGGTGATGACACATCAGTTTCCATTATAAGGAGAGGGTTAGTTGAAATGGAAGGAGGAACATTTTATAATGTTTTAAGTGTTCCTTGTCTTTCAACAAATCTTCTATTAGTGTACCAAATCACTCACATTGGTTGGGGCATGAGAGTTGAGTTTTCACCAAATTTAGTGGCTATTAAGGAATTGCATAGTAATACTACAATGGCAGTGGGTAGGGCAGATCACCAAGCAAGGTTATACACCTTCTCACATTTTGCACCTAATTCTTCTCCAATAGCATTGCTAACTCATTTAGATGGAGTTAGAAAATTATGGCATGAGCGGTTTGGCCACCTTAACTACCACTACCTTGAGTAACTTTATAAACATGACATGGTCATTGGCTTGCCTCGTGTCTAATTCTCAGAAGGACTTTGCGAGGGGTGCTCCCTTGGGAAGCATCCCAAAGCAAAATTTGACAAAGTCAAAGCTTGGAGGGCTTCACAACCTTTGGAGTTAGTCCACAGTGATGTATCAGGACCCTTTCCCAAACCATCTTTCATAAGGATCAAGTACATCCTCACTTTCATTGATGATTTCTCTAGGTACACTTGGATATATTTTCTCAAACAAAAGTCTAAAGTGTTTGAAAACTTTCTAGACTTTAAGGCTCTTGTTGAAAAACAAAGTGAGAAATCCATCAAGGTTTTTCAAACTGATAATGGAGGGGAGTATGTCAGCAACAAGTTTGAGTAGTTTTGCACCACAAAAGGGATTGATTTGCAGTGCACAGTCACTTATAGTCCTTCACAGAATGGGGTTGCAAAACACAAAAATAGGTTCTTGAAAGAGATGGGTAGTTGTATGATTCACTCCAAATACTTAGCACCATAGTACTAGGCCAAAGCCATCAATTGTGCTTGTTACATTCAAAATAGGGTTCCTCACAAAGCTTTAAAAGGGATAACACCCTTTAAAGCTTGGCATAAAAGGAAACTTGATGTTGAGCACCTTAGGGTTTTCATATCCCTAGCCATGGCTTGCATACTGAAGAAGAAATGCAAATCTATGGAACATCAGTCCAAGCCTTACATCTTTGTAAGATATCTGAATGGTATTAAGGGATATCACCTTCTAGATCTAGTCACTCATGAGTTGTTCATCAAGAGAAGTGTCCATTTTTAGGAGAGTCCTAGAGACTCAACAATTGACACTTCTTCTCCCTCATCATATCTACTTCATCATGATGATTCCTCATCAGATTTAGATCAGCCATAGTAGGTTCTCGAGCTAGAGACATCTTCTTCTTCTTCGAGTTCAGACAGTGAGGACAGTGATGCAGGGTCATCCACCTCTAGTTAGTTAGAGGATGAGGAGTTAGCACCTGACTTGCCCACTTTCGGGCCACTTTGGGCCAAACAGACACTTGAGAGTGTTGGCACTTAGGCAGGAGATCCCACAGATGACATACGTACTAGGGAGGATTTTTAGAGAGATCCACATGCCTTCTTTGCTTCAGTTTCAGATCCATAGACTTTTCAAGAGGCATTAGGGGTACCTGAATGGGATAATGCTATGGAGGAAGAATATTCTTCCTTAATCAAAAATCCCACTTGGGATTTAAGTTCACTTCATAAGGGAAGAAATATTGTTTGATGTAGGTGGATATATCAAACCAAGTTTGCATTAGATGGGTTAATTGATAAGTACAAGGCACGATTGGTCACCAAGGGTTTCTCAAAGGTGGTAGGCATTGACTACTCAGAGACCTTTGCACTCATTGCAAAGATGGCTTCTATCTGATTCACCTTGGTTATTGCCATAGCACATGGTTGGGATGTGCACTAGATGGATGTGAAGAGTACCTTTCTTCATAAAGACCTAGAGGAGGAGATCTACATGGAGCAATCGCCAAGATTTGTTCAGGATTCTTCTTTAGTATGTAGACTTAAGAAATCTATTTATGGCCTCAAACAGGCCCCTCAGGCTTGGTATGCCAAGATGGATTCCTTCCTTCTCACAACGGGTTTCACTAGATGCCATTCTGACCCCAATGTCTACTTCTTATAGTAGGATGATTCACTCCTGATTTTGGTTCTATATGTTGATGACCTTTTGATCACCGAGAGTTCTTCATTAGCTATTACAATGGTGAAGGTATCTCTTCAAGATATATTTGACATGACAAACTTGGGTTTGTTGCACTACTTCCTTAGCATCAATATCTCATAGTTAGATTTAGGGATTTCTCTTGTACAGCCTGAGTATGCTCTTGACTTATTGGCTTAGTTTCATATGGCTAATTATAAGCCATCTCTGACTCCCTTTCTATCAAGATTCAAGCTTGAGGCTAACTATTCTTCACCATTAGTTGATGCCACTTGATATCAACAACTTTTTGGTAGTCTCATCTACTTGACTCACACCAGGCCCAACATATCATATACAGTGGGACTTGTCTCCAAATTTATGTAAGAACCTCATGAGCTGCATTGGAAAGCAGCTAAGAGGATCTTGCATTACATACAGGGTTCATAGATATATGGGATTCATTATGGATTTGGCATAGAGGTTGACTTGGTTAGATATACAAATTCAGACTGGGCTGGTAATTCATAGACTCACAAGTCCACTTCTAGTTATAGTTTCTCTCTATGTTCTGGTCCTATCAATTGGTCTAGCAAGAAGCAGAATGTTATTGCTATATCATCCATAGAGGTAGAGTACAAGGAAGCTATTAATGCAGCTACTAAGGGTATTTGGCTTCAAGGGATACTTTTTGAGTTTGGCATTCTTATGAGGTAGCCCACCATCATTTATTATGACAACCAAAGTACCACTTAGATTTGTAGGAATCTAGTTCAGCACCAATGGACCAAGCATATAGAGATTCACATGCATTTCATTTGGGAGCTTATTCATAGTTAGGTCATTGACTTAATCTTTTGTTAGTCTTCGGAGTAGGTTACATAAATCTTCATCAAACCTTTCACTGAGAGCAAGTTCATTCATCTACGAGATCTTCTTGGGGTGCGGTCTACATCTGCAGCAGCATCATCTTCAAGGGGGGCCTTTTAGCCTCTTCATTTATTTTATGTCTCTCTTTTTGGGGGGGGGAGTTTTTTCATATGGGTTTTCTCCTTTTCTCTATCTTATGGGAGATTTCATTTGTACATGGGTGCCTCATCAAGCCTAGTTGTCAGGACCCATTTTATATTTCCACACTACCCACCTAAGCTACGCTTATGGGGGGGTATTAGTGTAGGGTTTTATTTTTCCCTTTTTTTTAATTAGGGAAATTATTTTTTTATGCATACATGGAGTTTTCCTACATTTATGGGATAGGCTAGCTTATGTGGAGATGTGTGTCATAGATGTGTCATACGTGTCATAAGAATGTCATAAGTAACTCCCTTGATGGGAGTTACTTCTCTATTATTATCATCTTGTCACAATATTTCATGGAGGAGTTACATTCTATTCTTGGGGTGCCTTGACCACCTTTTATGGAGGAGTTACTTACGTGCTCTCCTATATATATTCTTCACTTAGGCCATCTCATGTCAATCAGATTTTGGTTTTCTCCATTTTGTCTTGTTCAATTTATCTTCTTGTATAATTTCAAATTTATTTAGCATCTATGTGGTGTGTACTTACTTCATCTCATGTGATCACGTCTCCATTGCATTCACATTATCCAAATTTTGGAAACAACTCTGATAATATCTTGGTCTATGATTTAAAGTTTTTAATTTATTTAGGTAAACTATGGATCTGGTGGGATACTCTATTTATTATTCACACTATTCATTTGAGAGGCATTTAAATTTATAAAAGATTACATGTAAAATTCTTGCCATGTTATTTCAATGGTAGTCGACTCTGACCCTGCATTCTATGTAATTGCTCACTTCATTGAATAAGGCATAAGCCACTAGGTTAGTCTAGGATTTTGTTTCATTTTAAATAATCATTTCATTAGTTGTGCACTTTTTTTTAATTGGTTTAACAAATTTTTATACTCTTTTGGTATTTTTCACTCTCTCTTAATTTATTGATATGAATTGCACTATGATATGATGTGGAGGACCATGCAAAAAATTCAATGTAGGGTGGGTTTTAGGGATGGATAAGTTACTTAAGCTAAAAGTGTGAAAGATGAGGTACATGAAGGAAGCACATAAGTTAATTATGAAAGATGATGTACGTAAAGGAAATATGTAAGAGGAAGTACATAAAAGAGGAGTATGAGGGAAATGATAGAAAAACCATCTGAGATCACAAGAAACAATGGAAAAACCATGTTAGATCAAAGAGATTAGAAGACAATGGGGCATGGAAAAAAGGGCATGTGAGGGATGTATGCAATAGGTAGTATGAGGCATATAATAAGTGGCACATTACCTATTAAATGGAATGAATATGGCAAAGGAAATATCACTATAAAAGTGGATAGAATTAGAAAAGGTAGTTTCCCATGAACAAGCTAGGAAATTTGAATTACCACATCTACAATGAACTTTAGAAAAGATACAATAACTCACAAAAAATGGGACATGATTTTATTAATAATGAAGTGGTATAAATGGAAATCTTTCAAAATAGACACAAACATAGGTCATTTAAAGTATTAAATGGATGAAGTGATGGATGGTCTCATGGAGGAATTAATGTGAAAATTTGGGGTATACTTTAAAATATAGAGAGACCTTAGTGATATGTGAACATTGTTGACTTGCATTTCATGAATAGTTATATCAAATTTGAGAATGAAACTCGATGTATAGTCATACCTATAAATAATGACCAAGGACCCCGGTTTGTGGAACCCATTGATATTGATGAGGATGTTAATGCAATCTATATAATTACTACTCAAGAACATGAAAATATGGATCCTAAACCTAATGGCATCCTGTAATGGGAAGATGTTCAATCTATTTCTAACACTACTAGTGTTTCTTGTAACCAATAGACTCAAATCACCAATGATCTAACAAGGTTCATCTATGGTGTCTTAGAAAACCACCTAATTTACCCTCTAAATATCATTCAACACCATAAAACTATCCACCTCATTGGTGGATGCCTTATGGATAGACCACCCC
This sequence comes from Torreya grandis, assembly GCA_037957365.1. Lineage (NCBI taxonomy): Eukaryota > Viridiplantae > Streptophyta > Pinopsida > Cupressales > Taxaceae > Torreya > Torreya grandis. The sequence goes on along the minus strand of JARHVA010001636.1, from coordinate 1,692,511 downwards.
AATAATTAGACTAGGTACCTAAGTTTCATGGTCAAATAAAGGTTTAGTAATACTTATAATAGTTAAAGGTTTATTGTGTTAATAAGGATGAAAGGTTTTACTTGATGTATTTTATATTTAAAGGAACAACTATGTGATGGTTGTCTACTCATTAGTACCAATTGGATACATGGGAAAAAGTATGTGCAACCATATATAATCACTTCCACCATGACAACCATGTTCACACCACCTTGATTTATAGTGGTATTCCTTCTCTAGACCAACATATAACACAATGTGAAATACTTTGGAGTGATGATGAAACATTTTCACTAGAATATTTATGCGTACATGCATTCTATAGTACCCTACATGCTTGGGCTAGGACATGGTACATTCACCAAGAAATGCATAGAGACACAAATACATGGAATTGCATCAAACATTATGTGATTTCCACCTTTGAATTTTATTCACTATAAATAAATTTGAATTTATCTCTACAAGTGATCCATCAAGTAGTTGTGGATGATTAGGCACCAGTCAAAGACTAGATAGAGAATATGTGGCATAACTGAGGATATTTTTTTCATTTTATAATAACATGATATTCCTACCATGCCTCAACTAAAATCAGACATCTAATTTTGATTTATACATTAGGAACAAATACAAAAAGGCAAACAAAAGGTTGTGTACCAAGTTGATTAAGGTACTAATTTTGATCCTCTAGAGCCATCATTTGACAACTTAAATATGCATACAAAGTATGGGGTACATAATGTTAGAGATACAATGTAGTATGAGTAGAAATTATATTATGCACCACTCCAAATATTTTAATAGAATATTGGAATGGATGATGCACCTAAACTAGCTACTATGGGGAATTACTAGTCTGATGTTAAGATAACCAAAATCTTTGAAATTCTACACAAGTACCAAGATGTTTCCCATGTAACTACATGAAAATGAAAGGAAAGCATATATCATTAGTAAAAATACATATTAATTTGGTATCTAGAACTTGAATGGTGATGAAATGATCATATTGGATGAACTAATATCTATGCACTTAGGTTAAAGAGTAAATCAATAGTATATTACATGTTAGAGTTATTACTCACATTAATGATCTAAATGGATTAGTCCAATAGTGATTAGTATCAAAAAGGATGGTTGTATTTGAATTTATGTGAAATATAGGCTACTAAATGTAGTATGTGTACTAGACCCTTTCCAAATGCCTTTCATTGATGAAATTTTGGAAGGTGTTGCTAGGTGTGAGGTTTACACATTTATCGATGGCTTTTCTAACTATCACCAAGTCCAAATTACTAAAAAATACAAGGAAAAGATAACCTTTTCAATCAAATGGGGTTATTTTATGTATAATTTTATGAATTTTGGCCTTAATAATGTGCCAACAATGTTCTCACATGTTATGGTAGAAGCTTTCAAGGATGAACCACAAGTTCCTTCAAGTGTACTTAGATGATTGGATCATTTATGGTTTAGTGTGTGAGCACTATGATAATTTGCATCTCATGTTTGAATGTTGTTGATAGTTTCATATTTATTTGAATCTAAATAAATTCATATTTTCCACTCCATTTGGGATTCTTTTAAGACATATTATTTTCTAGGATGTACTATTGGTGGATCTAGCTAAAATTAGGGCTATTGTCCAATTCCCAATGCCAACCACTTAGTGTAAGGTCCATATATTCTTAGGTCACACAAGGTACTACATAAGTTAAATTGAGGTTATGATAACATATAAACCTTGATGTAAGAAATACTCAAGTAAAATTCCCTATTCATATAGATGACTCAACACCAACAATCATTTGAGGCCCTAAAAGTGAAACTTGTGATTGTACCCATTCTCTAGTTCCTAAACTAGAACCAACCATTTCATGTTCATGTCAATGCTTTAGGCATGGTAGTATGCATTATCCTAGAACAACCTTATGAGGTAAACCTTGATCATCTTATTTGTTTTGTTATCTAGAAGCTCACACTAGTAAAATGGAACTAATCTATGATAGACTATGAGGTCTTGTCTATGGTTTATACACTTTATAAATTTCACCAATACTTGTTGGTAACCCCAATAATATTCTACATGAATCATGAGTCACTCAATTATTTGCTAAATAAACCAATATTTCATGGGTGCATGTATTTATATATTTTCCTCTTTCAATAGTTCTAGTTTTATGTCGTCAATAAACTAGGCAAAGTTAATTTCAGTTCAAACCACATCTCACATGTTCAATCTAATGAACTAGCATGTGCCATAAAGGATTATTTACCTGATGTATAAATTTTTCAAGTTACATAGGTGCATAAAGTATTAGATGAAATTATGGCTTTTCTTATAATAATATCCACACCAGGTAACCTTACCACCTAATAAAAAAGAAACTAGTTGTACACACTTCCCCTTTTTAGATTATTAGTGGAGACTTGTATAAACTTGGCCATGATGAATTACTATGAAGGTGTGTAGTGCAACATGAGTGCACATAAGTCCTTCAAGAGGTCAATTATGGAATTATAAGAGGACATTATGATGGTGATGTAACAACATGTAAAGTACTACTAGTTAGATTGTGGTAGCCCACCTTATTCAAATATGTTAAAGCTTATGTGTGCCAAGGTGATATTTGTCAGTATATACGTAAACCAAATAAAATAGATGTTATGCCTCTTCATCCAATAATATTTCATGAACCATTTGAGAAATGGGATTTTTTTTTCATTTTTACAATAGATTGGTACATGATACATTATTACTACCATAGACTATCTCACACACTTAGATGAAGTAGTGCCCAAATGAAATTGTACTACTAAAACCACCACCACATTTATATGGTAAAATATAATAACAAGGTATGGATTCCCTTTAATTTTGACTAGTGATCATGGCATTCACTTTCTCAATGAAACAATGCACATCATCTTGGTTTAATTCATGATTTTGAACCATAAGATCACTCCATTGTGCACTCAAGCTAATGGTATAGTTGAATCCTTCAACAAGATCCTAGGTAACACATTGACCAATATTTGTAACATTGTTCACAAGGATTAGGATGATAATTTTTTATAGTCTTATGGGTTTATTGGATTACATATAAAATGTTGAATAAAAGTACTCCTTTTAATCTCATCTTTGGTACTAAAATAGTTTTATCGATTGAGTTCTTTGTGACCTCTTTACATATTACATGTGTAGGTAAATTAGATGATGAGGAGTCCCTAAAAGTGTGCTTGGATATTCTAATTTATCTAGATGAAACACACTTTCTTACATACTAGAGCCAAGAGTTGAGAAGCAAAAATATAAATCATGGCATGATCAACATATCCAAACCAAAGTTTTTCATCTTGGTATGCATGTCCTAGACTATGATTCAAAGTTTTCACACCATTTAAGTAAACTAAGGATCTACTGGGATGGTCCATTTATTTTTCAAGTTGTCCATTTGACATATGCTTGCAAATTAAAAATATTAGATGGCCAATTCCTACAAGTCCATTTCAATGGTAATCAGCTCTGACCCTACCATTATATGTAATTCTTCACTTTAGTGAATAAGGTATATTATACCACTAGGGTAGTTTAGGATTTTGTTTATTTTTTTTAAAAATGTCATATTAGTTTCATTCCTTTTTGTAATTGGTTTGACACTATTTGATACTCTTTTCATATTTCACACTCTCTCTTTCTTTCTTGACATGAATTGCATTATGATATGGTGTGAGTACTAGACACATATTTTAATGTGCGGTGGGTTTTAAGGATGGATAAGTTACTTAAGCTAAAAGTGTGTAATAGGAGGTGCATCAAGAAAGTGCATAAGAGGAGCATGCAAGAGGAGGCACATAAAGTCATCACACAATAGGAAGTGTGTAGAATAGGTACATGAAGGCAATGATGGAAATACCATGTGAGATCAAAGGAAATGATGGAAAAAATATGCTATATTTAATAGCTTAGAATACAATGGGATGCATAAAAAGGGGCACATGAGGAATGTGTGTAATAAGAAGCATGAGTTTCACAAGAGGTGGCCCATGACCTATATAATTAAAATGAAGACATTAAAGGGAATATGATTATAAAAGTGGGTTAAAGTAGAAAAGGTAGTTTCCCATGAACAAACTAGTAAATATGAATTATTACAGCTAAAATGTACTTTTGGAAAGATGTAATAACTTAAAAAGGATGGAACATGAATTTATTAATAATTAAGTGGTATAATGGAAATCATGCCAAATTGACATAAAGGTGGGTATTTAAAGCATTAAATAGTTGAAGTGATGTATGGTGGTGTGAGGAATTAATGTGAAAATTTTATGGTAGACTATAAAAGGTAGAGAGACCTTACATTCAGTTTTATTGAAAACTTATAAGTTATTTCAAAACTCAAATAAAGAATAAATAAGTGATAATAGAAGGTAACTATGTAATGTTTCAATGAAAAAACATGAAAAAATAATTTGGTAAAGAGAATTTAATGAAATAAGTGGTAAAGTAACTAGAAGACCAGGTGTGAGAAAGTTATAGCTTACATGGGTCAAATCTACCATTAGAGGAGGTTAAATTAGGAAGATAGCATTTTAAGTCTAGAAAAAAAGGATTCAAAATGTATTCATTTGAGAGATTTGGTTAGTTATGTGTTAGCCTTCGAGGACCCCGATCATTTATGTAGCCAAAGCCATTCATGAAGTATAAGAATATGAAGGCACAAAAGTAGGAAGTCATGTTTATATCCAATAAGAAGGATCTAATGAACAAAATGCACAAGCTGCATACCCCATAAAGTTGTAGGAAGGAACATCTATGGAAAGGCACTAGAAATGATGTGCATAAAAAATAAGGCTACTACCACACCACTAACTTCTCCCATTTTAATTGAGGAAATGCAATATCTAGAGATAGTTTTATGTGTAGATGATTGAGATTCAGAGATTTCCACTTGTCAGGTCCTCAATTACATCTATCAATAGCCTATAAACATTCTTGAATTTAAATGGGACTACCAAGTGGAGTGCCAAAAAATCAAAAATTTGATCACTTATGATCTCATGATTTATAACTTACTAGAGGATGTGGGGGTGCTCCAATTCTTCCAACTCCCTTATTTTGGGAAACTGTAAGAGGTAGTTCACTTTATAATTTTGTTCATTAATGAATAATACCTATAATTTGTTGGGCACATGATGAGAATTACCCCTGAGTGGATCAATAAAGTAATAAGGTTACTCTTTTCTAGATTTGATGTTGGCATAGATCTTGAGGATTGAGAGGAAATTGATAAAAATGGTGACAATATGTAATATAAAAAGGAAGGCCATGCCATGTACTTCATGATCCTGATAGATCCTATAATTAGAGTGATTTCATTCTTGGCCACAACCAAGATGGGAGGTGTGGATTGGTGGAAGGAGATGGATATGGCCCACCTCTATGTCACCATCCAAATGTCTAGGGTTATAAAATACAATTACTCCTTATACTTTGTTAATAAAATTATGCAAGATGTTGAGAAGGTGCATTACCTACCTAACTATGATTTCCCTTGGGGAATAATTTTGATACTATTAGTATTCTATCAAAGAACTAATATGGATTTACCCACCAAATCATAACTCCCCCACATAAAGGTTCAAAAAATTCACGTGTCCCAGTGCCATCACACCTTCATATAAAACAATTATGAAGGGTTGGTTTGATGGCATGGGGGAGGAATTTGGTAATGAATGACACATACTCAAAGTGTTTCCCACATATATGGGAACCTATGTTGTGTTTTCTCTAATGAAACACTATAGCCTCACATGAATTTAGATGGTAAGCACTAATAACCTATCACCATGGATCAATCCACCCTATGCATTTAATACTAAAAATATTTGAATCACTTTTAGGATGTGTGCCCTATAAATATTGATGCAAACAACATTGACATTGAGATCCATACTCTTCACAATCTTTATGTCTACCTAGGGAGACATGCTTATGTAGAGAGGCACAAGACTAATACAATTGACATAAACCCATACAATAAAGTTGTGCAAGGGTATATCTATATTATTTTATATATTCTTAATCCTTAGAATAAAACATCAAGAATTTAGGAGGTAAAAAATGAACCAATCCCCTCTGAACTATGAATATGCCTAGAATAAAGGGTTGTAAATTAAAGAGAAGAGGCTAATACCAGAGGCCACTAGCTTAATTAGGGCATAAAAGGAGGAGACCAAGGTCAAACCTAAATGACAAAGGCAAACCCCATTACCAATAAGATCCTAGGGGATACCTATAGAATAAAATGATACAACTTAATATATAATTACCTAGGTAGAACCTGAGTACGAAAAGCCCTGAGTGGTGATTATGGACATAGGTTAGGTGTATCTAGATGCATAATATGTAAAATAACCCACTCATAATCCTAACTAAGAATAAATTATTGGGCCCAAGGAATAATATCCTATTTATGAGTAACACATGGACATTTAAAGTCCAAAACCTTAATAATCAAAAATAGGGGAAGGCCCCAATATAGAGGACCATAATGTCAATATCAGTAAGAAATGGGAAAAGAGACCCAAAATTATTGATTTATAACACAAACCCCAAAATTGAAAGGAACTTATGAAGGAGTTAGAGTAACAATAATAGACAAAGTAAGAATCCCCTATTCATGCCACATTATAATAAGACACATAGATAAACAACTATATTTGTAGGGTTATTTCCCAAAGCATGAGTCCACAAAACAAACTTGGCTTGAAATGTATTTTATGATGGAAGTGTATCATGATGAATAAGAGTTTAAAATTCCAAGGTCCAACATTAACATAAACCTAGAAGTGACCAATGTTCCAGACACACTTTGGGTAAGTTCCATGAATTTTTCTCTAGTGCAAGTAAGTGTAACACTCATCAAGTTTTCCCTAGAGGTTTCTACGTAAAACATTTTCAACATTTATGATGTGGCATAGATTTAATACAAACATCAGGAGGTCATCTATTTGTATTAAGAATATCATGAAATGAGGTGCAATCTTAAAGAATAAATTAAAGAACTCAAACACCAACTAGATACAGTCAAAGTGGCTCTACTTAAGACCTTAGACTTTTATCAAATAATTTTGAGAAGTGAACCAACACTCATGAATGGAGTTCCCATTAATAGTGAATAAATTAATGAATTAGATATTCTCATGGACCTTTTGTTGACGAAATGTAAAAATATGGTGGATCTTAAATAGGAGAAACTATGGGCTACCAGGTAGTTCACCAAGGCCATGAACGTCTACCATAAAAATTTTAATAAACTAAGTGCCAATATTCCAATCACTGATAGGGTTGTTTTCAATTTGGAATGACCAAATAAAATTTTATAGGTGTAATTATTGCCTAAGGAATAACAATTGCAATAATTATCTAATAATGCTCTAAGCATCAAAGATAAGGCCTAGCCAATGAAAGTATTATAGGATATTGAGGAGCTAGAAAATAGGGAATATGAGGGATGTGCATAATAAGTAGCACTAGGTGTGAAAGAGGTGGCACATAACTTAGGTAAGTGGAATGGATATGGAAAATTAAATACTATTATAATAGTCGGTTAAAGTAGAAAAGGTAGTTTACTGTGAACAAACTTAGAAATTTAAATTACTACAATTGGCATACACTTCTATAAAGATGCAATAATAATAATACATGGGACATGATTTTTTTAATAATGGAGTGGTATAAATGGAAAACATGCCAAATGGATATAAATGTAGGCCATTTAAATAATTAAATGGTTGAAGTGATGGATGGTGGCATGGAGGAATTAATGTAAAAATTTGGGGTAGACTATAAAAGATAGAGAGACCTTCTAATTTCAATTTTATTTAAAAATTATAAACCATTATAGAGCTCAAAAAAAGCATAGAAAGGTGACAAGATAAGTTGAATACATAGTGTTTCAATGACAAAATGTGAAATAGATATTATGGTGAAGAGCATTCAACAAAAGAAGTGGTAAAGCAACCATAGGATTGAGTGTGAGAAATTTGTTGGTTGTAGGCATAAAATCCATCATTAAATGAGGTTAAACCAAGAAGCCAAAGCATTTTAAGTTTAGATATAAAGGATTCAAAATGTATTAATTTAGGATATTTGGTTAGCCACATGTTAACCTTTGAGGACCCTGATCAATGATGCAGCTAAAGCAAAAGTCTTATAGGATTAGAGAGCCATTACCATCCATTCTATAAGTATAAAAATATGAGGGTACATAAATATGAAATCCAATTTATATATGAGAATAATTATATAGTGCATGTAGTAAACAAGGCACCAAACCCACAAATATAGAGGGAGGAACATCTAGTGGAAAGGTACCATAAATGGTGTGCGTAGGAAATAAGGTTGCTACCATACCACCAATTTATCCCATTTTAATTGAGTAAATTTAATACCTAGAGATAATTCTATGCATAAATTATTGGGAATCAAAGGTTTTCACTTGGCAGGTCTTTTATTACAATCATTAATAGACTAGAAATAAATATGACTTATAATAGGACTACTGGGTATAGTACTAGAACACCAAAACAATTACACCTATGATATTATGATATATAAATTACTAAAGGATGTGAGGGTACTCTAAATCTTCTAACTCATTTATTTTGGGAAATCATAGGAGGTTGTTTACTTTCTAATTTTGTGGAAATATTCATGAGGAATAGCTCTACTTTATTACATATAGGATGAGAATTACCCCTAATCAAATCAGTAAATTAATGGGGTTACTTATTTTTAGAGTTTATGTCAAAGTGGATCTAGATCATCATGAGGAAATTGATAAAATTATGGCATTACTATAATACAAAAAATAAGGTTATGCCATGTACATCATGAGCTAGATAGATCATATAATTTGAGTGGCTATGTACTTGGCCACAACCAAGCTAGGAGGCATGGATTTATGGAAGGAGGTGGATATGGCCCACCTCTATGTTGCTATATAAATATCCAAGGCAATAAATTATATTTACTCCTTGTAATTTTCTAATAAAATTATGCAAGATGCTAAAAAGGTGCATCACTTGCCTAACTATAAGTTCCCTTGAGGCATAATTTTGTTGCTACTTTTTTTTATGAAATTGGCATCCCAGAGTATTATTAACAAGGAACTAAAGTGGGTGTACCCACAAAATCATAATTCCCCCACTAAAAGGTTCAAATAATTCACTCACCCCAGTGCCATCACACCCTTCTATAAAGCAAAGATGAAGGGTTGGTTTGATGGTCTGAGGGAGGCATTTGGTAATGAGTTGAATATACCTAAGGAGTTCCCCATGTATATAGTAACTATGTTACATTTTATTTAAATAAACACTACTCCCTCATATGAATATATATGGAAAGCACTAACAACTTGTCACCATGGCTCAATTTTCCCTACACATTCACTACTATATATTTCTTGGACTCTATGAATTGTATTGAAGATGTGCACTATGTAAATATTGATGTAGATAATATTGAAATTGAGATCCACACTCTTCACCATATTTATGTCTACCCAAGGTGACATGCTTATGTAGAGAGGCATGAGACTGATAAAATTGACATAAACCCCTACAAAATAGTCATGAAAGGGTAGATCTATGTGATTTAATATTTACTCAGGCCTAGAAGATAACATCATGAAGTTGGTAGGTGGAAAATAAACCACTCCCATCTCAATCTCAAACACATGTAGAATAAATTATGTGAATGAAAGAGAAGAGGCCAATACCAAAGGCACTAGCTCAATTAGGGCACAATAGAAGTAACCCAAGGCTGAGCCTAAATGACAAAGGTAAACCTCATCACCAAAAATAGCCTAGGGGATATCTAAAGAATAAAATATTTTTCTTCACATCCAACTACCCTGGTAGATCCCAAGTAGGAATCACCTTGAGTGGTGATTCTAGACATAGGTGAGGCATCTTTAGATGCACAACTTGAAAATGAACCCACTTTTGAGCCCATTTAAGAATAACCTACTAGGCCCTATGAAGAATAACCTAATGATGAGCATAAAATGGAAATTAAAAGTCTAAAACCAAAAGAATTAGAAAGAGGGGAAGGCCCTAGCATAGAAGACCTTAGAATCAGTACTAGTGAGCAATGAGAAAAGAATCTTAAAATTATTGATCTAGAGAATGACATCCAAAGGTTAAGGAAACTATGAAAAAGATAGAATAATGAAAATTGCTAAATCATAAACCCCTATTCACATCACATTCTAACAAGACACACTAGAAAAAAACTATATTTGTGGGGTTATTTCTCCAAGCATGTGTCCAAAGAAAAAATTGATGTGAAATGTATTTTGTCATGGAAGTGTATCACAATGAAGAATAGTTTGAACATCCAAGGGCTAGAATTAAAATAATCCTAGAAGTGGCTGATGTTTAAGACATAATTTGGGTAAGTCTCATGAATTGCTCTTCGGTGAAAGTAGGTGTAACCCTCATCAATTTTTACCTAGAGGTTTTTAGGAAAAACATTCTCAATAGTCATGATGTGGGTAAATTTGATACAAGCATTAGGATATCATTTGATTATATTAAAAAGAGCATGAAATGAAGCACAAACTTGAAAAATAAATTGAAAAACTCAAATTCCAAATAGATGTATCTGAAACAACTTAACTTAGTTACATTGGGACTTTGTCAAACAATTTTGTGAAGTGAACCAACACTCATGTATAGATTTATAATTTTTGGTGAAACAATTAATAAATTAAAAAAATTCATGGACCTTTTATTGAATAAATGTAAAAAACATGGTAAATTCTAAATAGGATAAACTATGAGCTACCATGTATATCACCGAGTCCATGAACATTTTCCTTGAATATTTTAATAAACTAAATGCTATGATTCCCATCACTGATAGGGTTTTTGTCAACTTATCATGACTAGAAAAATTTTAGAAGCAAAACTATTGCTTGAGGAACAATAGTGTTAGCAATTAGTTGAGAATACTCTAAGCATCAAGGATAGGGCTTAGCACACAAAAGTATTCTAGGATGTTAGGGAGATAAAAAAATAAATAAGTGCCCATTGATATCAATTTAATGCTAGTTTCTCATATATTTGAGGACAAGTTTTGATGGAGGTTGGGGAACTTGAGGATTGTCATAAATTCATAACCACTCAACTTGAAAATTTGATAGCTCAAGCAAATACTTTTTTGGAGCATCCTGAGGACATGAAATGATTGAAATTTGAAGAGGAATTTATTACTTGTAGCCTTTAGACAACCCTCAACTAGTGGGAGGATCTCAAACATAAAGTACAAGAGGTGGCTCCTACATTTTTATCAACTAGGGAAACTGCAACATAGTCCAAGATATACTATTAGTTTAGTCTAAGATAAATGTTAGAATTTTTTTAACATATTCTAAGTATTTTTGATCCATAAGCAAGGAGATGCAAGGGTACATGATGATTGCATAAGACCAAATCATGGGAGTGAATGGTGTATAAGAGATAAACATGTGAGAATATCATGAAAGACATTGGTGTGGATGGGTGTTATGAAAGATAAGGAAATGAATAATAAGGATCACAAGATACATGACTCAGAGAAGAGAAAGAATAGGACAAGAGCATAAGAAGTAGATGAAGTTAAAAATTAGTTCATGGAAGTATCTAGGATTAATTGGAGTGTGAATATACCACCAATTCATGGAAGAGGAGGAACACAAACACAAATATCTAGCATAGAGAGTATATATGGGATTTTGGGCCTAGTTCAAAAGGAACTTAATTTTAATGGCTCACCATGACTTATTTATTTTTTAAAACCATTGGCTTGTCATCTTTAGTGTATTAATGATACAAACTAAAAAGGGGTTCACTTGTGTATAAATACCCCTTTATCTTTGTATATAAATTGTTGTTAAATATAAAAGTGTTGTTACTATTAGGATAGAGAACTAGAGAGTGTGTACTAAATGAAGTACCTTTTTAATCATATCAAATTAATCAATGGAACTAATATTATGTGAATATTTATATGAATAATCTATTTGATTTAATTTTTGTTTATGATACTAGAGTAATTGCACTATGTGAATGTGTTAAATGGATAACTCTAGAATAGTGATTTTAATAACAATGAATAACTGTGTTAACTCAAGTTCCTAAAATTTTTTTATCCACCATCATGTGGTATAACCAATGATAATTAGTATAGGATACATGCCTCGAGTGAGTGTATGAGTTCACTCATGTAATACGTCAGCACACTAGTGTATTGGCTTCTCCCTTCATTTAGTCACATGACTTGTATTTAGTCATGCAAAATTGATGATAAAAAATAAACCCAAAAATTTTGGTCAATAGAAAACTCAAATTCATATTTTAAATGTATTCAATCGATGGTAATGGTGAATTGATATCATTTGGAATTTTTCATATATTACCAAAATCTAAAAACTTGAATGCCCAGTTCATATGGAGTTAATATAATAAAAAATTTTGGTTTATTTTCCTATTTTAATTTGAATTTTCTAGTTAGCTTTGGAAGTTTTATTTTTCCATGTGGAAAATTTTCATTCATTGTGAGTGCCTAGTCATCACCTTAATACAAGTTTCCATTTCCATTGCATTTGTATTTTGGATATGCATCTTCATGATTGTGACACTTGTCACAATATCACTTACTTGGGGGTCTTTATCTTTATAATATTTATTTTTACCCCTTATAGTCCATAAGTTAATGAGATTATACCACTTGGTGTGATCTCGATAATCTAAGATTATTTTAACTATTAACTGTGTACATCTTCTTGATAGGCTATACGTGAATGGGATGGTACCACATGGACAATCCTCAAGCCTCCATAGGATCTTTTTTTTTACTCTTATACCTTCTTCTTGCAAGTTTTGATATTTTTAGATGATGACACATGGAAAACTATTGATGACCTATAGAAAATAGAATCCTAGTAATGCACCTTTAACTAATAGGCTTTGAGTTAATGAGATCATGTAATGTGGATGAATATCATTAATTTGGAATCTTTGAAAATTTTGTGTTTTACTTAAACCTACCAAATAGTGAGTATCTAGGATTGTGATATGTGGATGACTCTTATAGATCTGAAAAACTTAGAACTCTTATAATGTACCTTTTCCTTGATCAATCTGGGTGAATAGGATCATTACATGTGGATGGTCCATGTTGATCTGGATAAATTTGAAGATAATTCTATATATTATGGTCCACTATGTTTTGAGTGAAGGGATCACGCCAATGTGGAATGATCTTAGGGCTCTAGGGCTATTTAAAACTTTAACAATGTACTTCCCTTGATTAGTTTTGAGCTTTTGAGTTGATTTGATGATGCCAACTATATCAATATTGATGAATCAGAAGGTATTCAAAGAAAATAGGCCTAATTATTGAGCTAAATATTATGAGTATTTATGATTTTGACATGTGGATGACTCTTGAGGTTCTATAGGTCTCTAATAAAATACATCTAGGGAAACTAGAACCAACATAATGCAAACATGTAGCCAAAGAATTTAGCCAAGGAGTAAATTTGGAATAAGCCTAAGACCCAAAAGTAATCTTACACATATAATAAATTCAAGATGTATTATAAGACCATCTTATTATCCCTATTAATTGAATAAACCAAAACCTTATGTAGAATAAACATTCAAAATGAAAATTAAACATGATAAATAAAAACATTTTATAAAATGTCCAAGCTTTGACTTTTTGTTTCTAAATGCAAAATTAAATCCAAAAGAAACTTAGGATATATGGATTAATTCAATATTGGAATTTTATAGAACATATAGACCACAAAATGAATATTTTCTAATAATAATGGGTCCCTATTTGAAATTTGAAAATGGGGGTGTGTTGGGGTATAAAAAATCTCTTTCCAAGAAGCCTCAAATATTATGTTCTACTTTGTTATATGACCTTCCATTTCAATTAGTTAGAGCATTCAACCCTTTGTAAGATTAGTTTTTATCACATTTTTATATCAAAATTGGTGAAAATATATCTTATACACAAACTCTAAAACTCAAGTAAGGGTCAAATGAACAAATCAATGAAGATTTTTTTTAATACAAAACTATGCTAGCTAAGATGAAAATTTCTATGGAAAACAATGAATTACAATATATTTTCACACAAATGTTGTTATCAGTATTCCATGAATCAATCATGTTTGGTAAAATCAAATACTTTTTTGAGATATGTCATACAACCAAAGAAATGGGAGTCAAAATTATAGCATTGGACAAGCTAAAAAATGAACCAAGTATTCTATCTACATCAAATATCAAGTTTGAAAGCAATCCAAATTTTAAATTCAAAACTAGCAAAAACAATACCAAAGTAAAAGTAATAGCTAATGCAATATCACAACCATAAAATAAGATTCAACTGACAACTCCACCAAGGATTAAATTTACAAGGTTACCACAACCTCTTGATATCTTGTTATATAAACTAATTGATTGAAATAGTATACCTCTACTCAACCATTTGCGATTGACTTGACCAAGCCTCAATCTAAGGGCTTTGATATTGATGCATATTGTGACTACCATAGATTCATTAGGCATTATAAAGGTAATTTTTATTTTTTAATACATGATACAATATCTCATCAATGATAATAATATTGAGGTAAGCACACCCACAAAGGAAGTTAGACTAAAATAGAATGATAATACAAAACTAAAAAACATGAGTAATCTTTTCCCAAATCATCATAGAATAGAGAATATAGATAATTAAAAATTACATTATACATATAATGTGCATATTTATCCTAATGCATGTTGGAATTCAATATATGGAATTATTGGGACATATACAGGCACATTAATAAAATTTCTAGTGATCACATTTGATGAGACTAAAAATGATGATGATGGTTCAAATAGATATGCACTTTTTATCAGACTTTAAATCAATAAACCTATATGTAGTTTTATTATTAACAATGGGTCAAGAAAAAATTCATATATAATGGAACTCCTTCATAGTCCTTGATTATACACTAATCAAAATTTACAAGATACATCAAGAGTGGTCAAAGCATTTGATGGGCATACACATAACACTCTTGGGAATCTAGTGATTCCTATCCAATTCAGTTTAGCAATAATGGAAACTCCATTTATAGTCCTATAAAATATAAGAGTCTTCAATATTTTATTAGGACACCCCTAGATATATAATATTCATTCACAACCATCTATAGTGTATATATGCCTCAAGTACATACATTATTATCCAGTGATGAAATTCCAAGGCATTCAATATAAGTACCTATTGGCTAATTTTTGACCTACATACAAAGCTTTCAAGGACTAAGTAATTTTATTTATTGATAGAAGGGCATAATTATAAAATAATAAGATCATATTACTTGCAATGCTTTTAAAACACTTTAAGCAAGCTTAAAGTGGAATTCTATTAATCTTAAAGAAACATGTCTAAAGAATGGAGGATCCAAATAAGTTTACACATAGAATCTTATAGTTTAGGTCATAGAAAAAATTTATTATTCCTCAATAAATTATTTTATATTCCAAAGATTAAGCAAAATATAAAAATAACAAGTCTAGGAACCAGACCATCATCAAGACGTCACTTAGAAATGGACTAGTCATCTTGTTTGCACATTTGATAAGTTTGCTCATAAAGCCTTGCAAGCCCTCAAGTCATTTGGACATGTTTCTCCTAGCACCTAAATCATCCCATACAAGTTTCATTCCTTCACTTTTTTTCTACGATATCCAAGCCTTCAAAGTTGACCCAACAGATGAAGATGTTCGCATGAAAGTCAAGTTTAAAATCAGGAAAAAATTCTTTGGTTCTTAAATTTGATGGTATACAAGATGACAAATATGGTATATGGGATGTCATTGACATGTGAATGGATGTTAAAATAAATCTTAGGAAAAAAATCATATGAGTTTAAAATTGATGGTTTACAAGGACATCAATGATGGTTGTGCATAAGTTAAATACACATTTGTGCAAATGTTAAATTTTGAGCCCATAAAGTAGCCATTGGGTATCAAGTAGTGGATCCTAGGTATATCTAAGGGATCATTCTTAATATCTCATTAAGATATAATGGTGTGTAGATGATCAAGAAGTTAGTAAATTTAAGGAGCTAATGAGTCAAGTACAAGTGTAAAAAACATGTAGGTCCTAGTAAAAGATTGATGAAGCATGTGCATTCATATAAATAGATCAATGGAGTAGATAGAGTTAGAAAAGTTAAGTATCCAAGTTAGATACCAAAAACCAATAAAAAAGGGGGGTTTGAGACATTTTTCGATGAAAGTTGAAGAATCTTTTTGACACATGTAAGGTAAATACATAGGAGCTGAGCTCGAAAGTAATCTAGGATTGAACCATGGTCAAATATTAGAAATCAAGCATCACCCTTTGATCTTTATAGAGATAGGATTGGTCTTTTACATCTATTTTATTTGAAGGTTAAAATTTTTTTTTCAAAATATACTAGGCATTGAGTTTTAGGAAAACCAATAAATGACATTGGTTTTCAGTCCATAGTGAATCTATGTTAAAGATAGAATAAAATAGAATATCTTCTAGAAAGTCACTCCTTTCATAAGAAGGTATCTATGTCCACCTAAAGCACATGTGGCATAATTATATCAATTCCAATACATGGTCCTCAATATCATATCAAATAGATAATGATATAGATTTTTGAGATGATGACTTGGTAGTAAAATAAAGAACATGGAGCATTCAATTCTTTTGTAGAAGCTTTAAATTTTATTCCTTCTTGATTAAGATCATGACTCAACATCCTCAAGAATGCTAATCCATCAAGAGAAGTTAGACCTCATTTAATGTTTTCTATCTACTCAATTCCTTCTCTCTCTCATCCTTTTTTTATAAATATAGGCTTATAAGCCTTAAAATGGCTTGGAAATCCCTCTTTTGGGCATGACTAGAATCTACCCAGAGTTTATCTTTATAACCTTTTAAGATAAATAAAGGACTCTTTTTTAGATCTTATTATTCTAGTATAGTGTGTTAATGTTAGATTGATTTTCATATGTGGTAGAAATCTCTCCCTTGTCAAATCCTGATCTCACCTAGCTACTAGATGATCTTGTTGTGCAAGTCATGTTTAGTGTTTAATGTCATTTGATTAGAGCTAGAAAGTGGATACATTGACTGGTTAGTGTCTTGAATCAGGTCTCCCCATCACTTCCCTTAGGTTTTGATTATTTGGTAAAACCTCTACATGAAATACTAATGCATAAATAACCATTTGGAGTCATAGATCTAATCTCATTAGTGTTTTTAGAAGTTCAATAAAGTGGATGAACAATCACATTACTGGTGCATCACCTCCTTTCCATGTTTTCATGCATTGTTACCCATTTCTCTCTCTCTTTTCCCAATCAAAATTTAGGTTAGGTGATAGATCCAAAAGGAAGTCAGCCTTATCCAAAGGTCTAACCCTATGATAGGTGACCTATAGCCTAGGGTCAGTCTCATGTTAGACTAGATTTGAGTAGAGGACCTGAACATTCCCCTTCTTAGCTAGGGTGTAAATCTAGAACACCAATAGTTTTGAAACACCTTGTGGGATCCATTAGAACTCATCTTGGTGGAATTTTAGTTACAGTAGTGTTCTTCATGAAGAATTTGGTGATTCCAAGCTCAAATAATTACTTCTAACAGTCCAAGTAGTTTCTAAGTAAGTCTAATTTCATTGCACTATCCTTATGTTGTTTCCATGGCTATGCATGAGGAAAATCCATATGTTATACCTCCTTATCATCCCTATGATGAATTATACCAACATTTTCATAATCCATATGATCTTTTTTTATGATCCCAATCAACCTTACTAGGAATTTTATAAAAGCCATGATGACCCTTATCAAGTTTCCCATGATCCTTATGATCAAGAGCACGATTATTACCTTCTTTATGAACCATATCAATATTAAGACCATATTTCACCTTTCCCATGTGGCTATGATGTTTCATATGATAATTATTGTTTATAATAAAAGATGGATGAGATAGAGATCAAAGTTATAGCATATGTAAGAAAAGTATGCTCAGATTCCTAGTTAGAGTCAAAAGTTTGTTCAAGAAGTTATTGAATAAGCTATTCAATAATCCATTCAAGAGCCTATTCAAGAGGATAAACCTTCTTATAATTCCATTTCTTCACCACTTACCCCTCAAGCTCAAGTTATCCATGAGGACAAAAAGCTTTCATACCTTGATGAGATAATGGCCAAATGGAAAGAGAAAAATGTAAAAGTTATCAGAAGTTTCTCTTTCGCTCCTCTTCAATATCCCCTAAATGATTCCATTGCCCTCAAGATCTCAAAGTATAATCCTAATAAAACTTTCATGCTTCATATTCCCTCTCAAGTAAATTAATTTCATCACCCTCCCACCATCTCCCTTCTTCAAGAGGAGCATGTTCTATGAGAGATAAAGAAAGAGGTTGCAGATGCAAGTCAAGTTCTTGGAAAATGTGAAGAATATGCTTCAAGTGTGTATGAAAAAAGAGTTTCTCATTGATTTTTTAGTTGAGTTTGTATTTGGGAATGAGATTACAGTTGAGGATGAAAAGACTAGTCTTGTTGTTGAAGAACTTCATGAAGAATTGGTACAAGCCAAAGTCATAAATAAGGTTGAGATATCTCCACTTGAGAAGGATCAAGATACCTTTAAAATGATCTTATTTAGATTGATATAAATAAAGAAAAAGGATGATTGGCCGATGTACTTTGAATCTCTACAAGAGATTTAAGAGCTTTATAAAGATATATTTCCCATTACAAAGCTTGTTATTGAGAAGTTTTATCAATAATCACCTATTCAATATCATGATGTAGCTTGGATTGACTATTCAGAGCTCCTTGAAGATCTTGATGAACTTGCATCAATTGATAAGAAGGATAAGGTCACTGAAGGACAAGGCATATATGATACGTCACTTGAGAAGGTTGTAGTTGACAAGCAACATGATAAGGATCTAGAAGTGCAAGATGAATTTGTCTTTGTTGGTTACTAGTTTGTTATTGATGGATAATTTTAGTAGATGTTAAGAGAAATAGCTAGTAAGAAAAGTGACTCTTCAAAGGTCATGTTCAATAAATACCCTACTTTGTAACTTGTACCTTCTCTTAGAATGATAAAATTCATAAATTTCCATTTTTATCTAGGTGGATCATGTTTTGTAATATTAATTAGGTTATTTTATTTATATTTTATCCCAAATAAATGCTTTATTTGCACATTTAACTTATTAGGATAGTTTCCCTATATTTTTAATTTCCTTCCCTATTTTTTTGGATTTTATTGTCTTTAAAAATCAAGAGATTCCTTACATTCATGGAACATATCTATCATCTGTTATGAGTCAAAGGTCATGTACATGGTTTGAGTTTAAGTATAGAAGGCATGCTACCTAAATGAGTCACCAAAAATGTTGGCCATTTTTTGGCCTACATACAAAGCTTTCAAGGATTGAGTAATGTTCCTAATTGAAAAAAGGACCAAATGATAAAAGAGCAAGATCATATTACTTCTAATATTTTTGAAACACTTTAATCAATATTAAAGTGTAATTTGATTGATCTTAGAGAAATAAGTCTATAGACTAAATGGAGGATCTAGATAAGTTTACACAGGCAATATTGTAATTCATGTCATGGAAAAAAATTCTTATGCCTCAATAAATCATTTGAGCTTCCAAATATCAAGAAAAAGCTTAAAAGAATAAGTCTAAGATCTAGACTATCACTAAGATGTCACTCAGAAATGGACTAGTCAACTTGTTTGAACATTGGATAAGTATGCTAAAAAAGCCTCACAATCCCTCTAGTCACATGGACATGTTTCTTTTAGTGCCTAAATCATCCCATACAAGTTTCATGACTTCTCCTTTTTTTTCTTCAAGATCCAAGCCTTCAAAGTTGACCCAATAGATGACGACGTTCGTGTGAATGTCAAGTTTAAACTCAAGAAAAAATTCATCGATTCTTAAATTTTATAGTATGTGGGATGTCAAATATATTCTACAGGATGTCATTGATGTGTGCATAAATGTCAAAATAAATCTGAACCAAAAAATTATATGAGTTTAAAATTGACAGTTAATGGGACATCAATAATGATCATGTAGACATCAAATGAAATTTGTACGAATGTCAAATTTTGAGCTCATAAATTAGCCATTGGGTTACAAGTAATGGGTCCCAATCAGATCTAAAGGCTCGTGTTTAATCACTCATTAATATCTAATGGTGTGTAGATGGTCAAGAAGTTAGCAAATCCAAGGAGCTAATGAGTGGAGGACAAGTGTCAAAAGTGCTTGGGTCCTAGAAGAAGATCAATGAAGCATGTGCATTCATAAAAATAGATCAATGGAGTGGACAAAGTTAAAAACATTAAGGATCCAATTTAAATACCGATATCCAATAAATAAAGGGGAGCTCAGGACATTTTTCAATTAATGTCAAAGAAGCATTTTGACCTAGGTAAGGCAAATACACAAGAACCAAGCTCAAAGGCAATCCAAGATTAAACTAGGGTCACATTTTAGAGGTCAAGCATCACCATTTGAGCTCTATAAAAATAAGATTAGTCTTTTACATCTATTTCAATTGAAGGTTGACATCTTGTTTTCAAAATAGACTAGGCATTGAGCTTTAAGAAAACCAATAAATGACATTGGTTTTTAGTCCATAGTGAATCTACATTGAAGATAGAATAAAATAGAATATCTTTTAGAAGGGTCATTACTTTGATAAGTAGGTACCTATAGCCACCCAAATCACATGTGGCATAATTATATCAATTTGAAGAAATGGTCCTCATTAGTAGCTCAGATAGATAATGATATGGAGTTCTGAGATGATGACCTAATGGCCAAATAAAGATCATGGAGCATTCAATTCTTTTGTAGAAGCTTTAAAGTTTGTTCCATATTGATAAGATCATGACTCAAAATCTTTAAGAATGCTAATCCATCAAGAGCAGTTAGACCTCATTCAATTTTTTCTTTCAATGCATAGTTTCCTCTCTCTCCTTTTTTTATAAATACAGGTTTCTAAGCCTTGAAAATAGCTTGGAAATCCCTCTCTTAGGCATGACGAGACTCTACCTAGATTTTATCTCTATAACCTCCTGAGATAAATAAGGGACTCTTTTTTATATCTTATTATTCTATTATAGTGTGTTAATGTTAGATTGATTTACATATGTGGTAGAAATATCTCCCTTATCAAATCTTAATCTCACCTAGCTACTAGATTATCTTGTTGTGTAGGTCATGCTTAGTGTTTAATGTCATTTGATTAGAGTTAGCAAGTGGATACATTAACTATTTATTTCCTTGAATTAGGCCTCCCAATCACTTTCCTTAGGTTTTGATCATTTGGTAAAATATATGCATGAAATATTGATGCATATATAGCCATTTGGAATTGTAGATCCAATCTCATTGGTGTTTTTAGAAGTTTAATAAAGTGGATGAATAATCACATTACTAGTGCATCACCTCATTTACATGTTTTCATGCATCATTACCCATTTCTCTCTCTCTCTCTTCACAATCAAACTTTAGTTTAGGTGATAGATCCAAAAGGAAGTCAGCCTTCTCCAGAAGTTTGACGCTATGTAGGTGACCCAAAACCTAGGGTTAGTCCCATGTTGGACTAGATTTGAGCAAAAGACCTGAATAATACCCTTCTTAGCTAGGGTGAAAATATAAAACACCAATAGTACCCTCTATAGTAAATGGTAACTCCTCCTCGCCCCCCCCCCACCACCACCATAGTTGGTTATGGTACATATTCAATAGCACTATATAAATACAAGTACAACACCTACTTAAAATTAGAGTACAAATATAATCAGTGCACCCATTTAAAATAATAATACATAACCAATTTAGAAAAATATAAAAAATATTTATATACAACTAATTCAAGGAAAACAATTCTGCATTCTTAAGTAGTATTATTCATATCAAAGATTTACCTAGTGTTCAAATAAGTATAAATATTCTAAAACACATCCTAAGGCAGTACCTCAAATAGTTTAGTGTGTTTCACAATAAACACAAAAAAATAGACATTATCCTATTTTAAAACAAATATCACCAATTCATACACCTTCTCTAGTCATAAATGTGGTGATATATTCTATAAGCAGTGTCAAGATGGTTACACTATAACATTTGAAGACATTACATATTCAAACACAACTACATGTAACACTTTTTAGAAATGAATATTCATCTTCAACATATTCAATCCAAGTAAACATTATGTTACTCCCATTTAAAGGATCATAGGTTAAGTTTCCCTTGATTAAATATAAAAAATACAAAAAAAAATTAAATATTACAAAAATACAAAAATATTCTCAAAAACATAAAAATAAGGACCTCAGCATGACATGAGATGTTGGTTACTTATTTACATATGTTATTTATCACACTTTTTTTTAGATAGAAAATTATTTTTCTATACACATAAATTTCACAAGGTATATGAGTGTGATGCAAGATATATATTGTATATGCATTCTTAGATTTTGGACTCCCTTCTACCTAGTGGCCATGCATGTGCTAGGGGCATCTTCTTATACATGTTACATTATAATAAGTTGGTTTTGTGTGTGTGTGACCTCAAATACACTTTTAAGCTACATATATTACAAGTGTCCTGATAATCATTCAAATTTTACATAGTGCTACATGTATATAATACTTTTTTATAATATGACATTGATACACATGGATCGAATAAACTAGTTTTTACTTGTTCTATACTCCTTCAATGTTGTTTACTTTCTTTCATGATAGGATTAACATTGTTTTCTCATTTTATGTGGTTCTTAAACCTTGTGTAAAATAATTTATTCAACATATCTATGATATCTATGCTTGATATGTTCAACATTTAAACATGTCAATTTCTTATGTCCCTTAGCCCTATGCGTGCAATATATTTTTAAGAAAAAATTGAACATGTCCCCTTGTATGTAGTTATTTTCCTTGTCGTATTACATTTTATGACATTATGTGACATGGTGTGTTGTGTTTTCTAAACTTTATTAGTGGTGTAATTATACACATAATGCACTTTTATGGATGTTTATTTACTACATGCCTAATTGCTAAATATATCTAGACATAACAATTTTTATGCCTCATAATCAATATGTTACATACATGTTTAAAATGAAAATTGTATTTTATATGATAACATACTCTCCAACATAATGGAATAATATGATATGGTCATCTCTTTATCACATGATATAGTTAACTCTTATTTTGAGATGATTGACTCGTAGCCTGCATCCCTCACTTTGAAAGGGGGAATCACAATGGGCTTTTATTAGATATCCAAGCCTCCATGAGTATACAAATTAAGATTTGGGATTGAGTATATGTTCTCAAAGATTCAAAGTATAGGTTTTAAAAAATTTAAAGTAATACAAAATCAGATTCTATAACAGGATACAAGTTTTGAAATATTCAAATTAATTTATAAATCAAACATATAATATTGGCATGTTGATATAGATTTTATGGGAATGTGACATGTACATGCACTCACTTTTGGGATACTCAAAGTACATGATCACACACTTGAGCATATAGATTCAAGATAGTCATGAGATCAAATTTATAGGTCTCAAATACAATTATAATTGAGAATATATATGCATAGCATTATATATCATTGGCAAAAACTTAGACGAAATGATACTCATTCATGTTGGATGTGAACTCACTATTCATAGTCACTATTCATGAGCACTATTCACAATGAATATATTTGGTGATATGACATGTTAAAATGGCATCTAGGTGATGTGGTAGAAGGTGATGTGGTTGTAGATGATGTGGCATGGCCCATGGAGGACCTTTCAAGTGGTAAAGATGATGAGAGAGAAGGTGGGGTGCATTTTCTCCACTAAGGCACATGGTATGTCCTTTAATTTTGTACATAGGTACATATGGGGAACCATTCTTTAGGGTTGACTCTTGGATGAATGTGGGGGATAATAAAAAAGAATATCTTCATCATTATCTTCCATCATGTATCTGTGGGGCTCTATGGTTGAATATAAAAAGTGATTGAGGAATATTTTGAATCTTGTGTGTGCACATGGGAAATGGGGACATTGACCACTATTCCTAATTGAGCTCATATGTGAAGTTGGAATAGCATTTTTAAATCACATGGATGTGGTTAAGGAGCATCATGAAGATGCCATTCAACTTTTGACCTTTTCGCATGATGTCAAACATGTCACTATTGATGGTAATGTGGCAAATATTTCTCTCTCTTTGT
This sequence comes from Torreya grandis, assembly GCA_037957365.1. NCBI lineage: Eukaryota > Viridiplantae > Streptophyta > Pinopsida > Cupressales > Taxaceae > Torreya > Torreya grandis. The sequence continues at coordinate 1,668,070 of JARHVA010001636.1, read as the reverse complement.
TTTTCTTATCTTCTCTTATCTTACATGTATTTTGTATAAATAAAGGATGCATTACTTTGTAATGTAGTAAGATTTGAAGACTTGTTAATATTTTTATGAAGTATTTTAAGCTTGGAGTTATCTTTATATATCATTATTTTAAGCTTATTGTAATCTTGTGTGCATTAAAGATAAAAGGAGAGAGATAGGTGAGGGATTGTGATAGGTTGTTGTCATGGGTTGAATTCTCAATTTTTTTTATAAATAAAGGTTGAGAAAATTTATTCATCAATGTATTCCATTGGGTGGACCACATTACATCAGTGTCTTCTTTCTTGTGCATGGTTTGGTTTGATTTGATTTATGCAAGTTGTTTATTTCTATTTTTACATAGATTCTCTCATTGTATTTTAGAGAATATTTTTGCATTGTCAATTATATCCTAACAAGTGGTATAGGAGCAAAGGTTGTTTTTGCTAAATATTAAATTGCATGAAGCTAACTATTATAGCTTGAGTGGGAGTTATGGTAGAATATACTAAATCAAAGGTGAAGTTAAATTGATAGAACTTTAGATTATGAAAGATGTAG
>JARHVA010001636.1:1597500-1662500 GCA_037957365.1 Torreya grandis | reverse complement strand
TTTTATACAATTTTGAGCCAGGTGAACATGAGCACTCTATGCTCCTGTCCACTTAAGTAGGTCACATCTTATGCCAAATAATGACTAGTTTCCAAAATTGAAATCAATATTTTGGGTCCTCTCATAAAAACATTCATGGTTAACTAAAGTAAATTGTTAAAATGTTTTAATATAAATACACATCAAATGTCATTCATTTAGTATAATTTTTTATTCAATTCCCTCAATTTTACACACTATTTCACATTGAATAATTCTTCTCTATGATATTATCCAAATTCAATATCACTCACAAAGAGCAACCATAATCCAAGTCAAAAGAATTCAAAAGGAAGTCAAAATATATCATTTTTAAGGATTAAAAAAAAATATAGTTGCATACACATATTAAAGGAAAATAATTTCATAATCACTCTAATTAGGAGAACTTCATGGGCATAATTTCCATCCTTAGAGTATTGAATACCTAGGCAGTAATCAATTATTAAGGGTGATTGAGGTCAGATCATCCCATTATACTCCAATATTTTTTATAATTTTTTAATCTATTAAATTTCCCTTAGGTTTTAAAGAAAACATAAGGAAAAAATTATGTGAGGCATAATTTAGATCATGATATCTCAAATTACTTTCTAGATATAGGTGTATAAGGTGTAATGATAAAAATTTTAGATCAGTGAATAGGGAGAAGTCTATAGTCAACAAACTTGAGTGAACTATATTCTTGTCCAATTTAAATATTCATGTCTAGGAATATTCTGTAATTATACCTCTAATCTATTATTTTTATAATTATATTTCTTTATATATTTTCCTGTCAATTGATTAACATGGTTAACTAAGACAAGTTTGTAGTTAATGAACTCAAATGGTTTATGCCCCCATCCACTTATAGTGGACCTATATAAATTTTATTTATGATTTTGGTCCTAATTTTGGGCATATAAAGTAACCTATTTTACTTATTTTCACTTTTAGATAGTTTTTATAGTCAACAAAAATTTGTATGCAAGCTAGGTGTATCTCTTCTTAGTGTTTTCCAAAAACAACAAGTTTCAATATTTACCAGTTTGTCAAAATATAAAATGTTGAATATCATATACATTTATCATGTTAATATTATCTATTTTTACACCTATAAACACATTAAACATTTTTTTTATGTTTGATCAAAAATAGGGTAAAACATAACAATATTTCGTTTGTTAAATCTCCTCATATTAAATCCCTTATATATATATATTTTTTTAAATGCATGTTTATAGTGTAAGATCTTATCTCTTCTTGATATTGGATTCTATGCACCATTATTTATAGAAAACATAAGTTTCTCACTTTTTATATACCATCAATTTTGTGTATCCATAAGCGTATGCCTTATGTTATAATGAATAAATTATGGTTAGAGCCATAAGTAGTGTGGTGGAAAGACTAGTGTTGGAATTATGACATGACATTTTATCATTAATCTTTAGGCCTTATCTATAAAAATATTAATCCTTTCTCTTTATCTCTTAGAAAGTGAAAAAAATAGTGTAGTATAAAATCCACACTCTATACATGGCTCTCTCATCTTACTAGGATTTAGGAAGTTATGTTTAACCCCAATTTTTTTCATTTTCTATGGTGTTTACTTTATCAAGGGATTTCACTATGAGATATATTGTATAATATTGGTATTTTTCATCCAAAATTCCTTACTTTTAAATAATTAGTTTCGACTTTCCCTTGGGATGAGGGCTTGGTAATAGACCATAGAATTTTTTCCATCACATAGAGGATTACTTTGTTTGTGAAATATGGTCAATAAAATCCCTACATTGATTTTATTTGGATTTTATTTAGAGTTTCTATCCTTTTTTTAGTTTTGGAAAAGTAGACATTTTATTAGATTCAGGTGATGAGATTATTCCACAGTGTTTTATCAAAATTAGGGTTTATGTAAAACCCTATTTTGGAAAACACTACTATGTAAAATCACGGTAATAGTATAAGAATAATAGCTTTCACTAATTTATAACTATTATATTCTATAAATTCACTAAAAGAAATAGTGTAGCAAAAAATTAATAACTTAGATAGAAATTGTATCTATGGGATAAATCAGGTTCTAAAACTTATTGTGCAGAGTGGCCTAGTGATTAGAAACACAAATCAATAGTTGGATCTACGCTTGGATAATAGTGTCCTTGGAAGGAAACTAGATTGGTGGCATTCTAATCCACTATGTAGTTATCATGTCCACTTGTAGCTAGGAAGTCAATTTTTCTAAGTTCTCTATGCCTTCATTAGTGAAGCCTATATCTAGTGTGAGAGTTTGTGATCACTTGTAAAGACCATTATATGACTAATTTTCCTTAAAAACCCCTAGATCTTTGACATATGAATACCAATACAAATCAATGGGGTAAAAAGGGTTCATTGGTTAAATTTAGGCAAGACCTCAACACCCATGTGTTAAGTGTTGCCTACATACCTATACTCTAAAGAGGGATAAAACTTCATGTAGTTCTCCCATGACATAGTGGTGTACAAATAGCTAGTTTAATAAGCTAGATGATAGTGAAATATTGATTTGATTAAGATCCTTAACCATGAATTGTGACATATAACATGTATTCAGACTTGAGCTCTAAGTACTAGGGTTGTATGTAATTAGAATTTAGAAAAATGTGTACTTTGCTCTTAATTTATAATTATGATTTTGGTGATTTTTGATGTGGAAGCCTCTTATGTGAAACATTTTTTGAAAAGTGTCTATATAGTCATATCTATGAAATTCCTTAAAATGAGGCTCATTAGGGACATAGGTCAAACTTTTTACAAATTTTGAATTTGTAAATTAGTCATTATTGGTAGAGAAGATAGGAGAGGGGAAAAGGAAACTAGAGAAGTGCATTATAATCCCCTAGGGTGCTCATATCCAATGGGTTATTTGATCATGATGAGTGTTATGAATGGCCTACAAAGTGTTTAAGGTTGACAATAATGTGGATTATTACATTCAGGGGCCATTTATCATCTTAGAGGAGTGTGCAAGGTGGTTTAAATTGATAAAAAGGGGATCTAAGATAGGTCTAGAGATAAGTGTGTAAAAGAGTAGTCACAAGTGCATGATTTTAGATTAAATGTTAATTTATGTGTCTACATTTTCCCCTATTTTATTCTATTAATATATCAAAAGTTAAAGTACTAGATTAAAATGAAAAAGAGTGCATACCTAAACTTATCTATGGTGGATGTAGATGACAATGTTGAACTATGTTCCATGTAAAAACCTACAATGAAATATATGTAATATTAGTCCTTACTTAAGATGAATATCAAGAATTGAAATATAATGAACTAGACAATGATAACTAGTGAATACACCTGATTAGGTACACAAACTATTATGTTTTTTTAGTATAAAAGTTAGTGAAAAAAATGGTGATTGTGGTGGGATATATACTTTCAGTTTCACAAAAATTTAATAGCTTCGATTGGACTTTGTATGCTCTAATCCTCATTGATAATTAGGTGTGCTTAAAAACTTAGTGTGTTATTGACTCCATCATTGCCTACCCAAAGTAGTGAAATAATTTATAATCCATGTATGAACCCCAATAGACATTTCTTATGTAAAAAATGGTGAAAATATTGGTGAAAATAGAGAACCAACAATTGAAGATGGCATAAGGTTAAATTATGGTGAAACATTGGTATAAAAATGGTGTAAATGCTAAGTATAATATGGGCTTGGTGTATACTACATGGAGAATGACATAAATTATCATTCCATATTCAAAACTAGTGAAAAACCTAAGTAATGAAGAAGCAATGTGTTATACACATGCCCCAAACTAATATATGGTGCATATAGACCCTGATATTGGGTAAAATAATTATGATTTTGAGAAAAAACCTATGTGGTACTAAAACATGTCACACATGATTACCTATAAATTAAGTAAATTTGAGACTAAACTTTGTAATTATGAGTAATTTTAGAAACTGAGACTATGAAACTACTGATTACTATTCAGAGTAAACAAAGGTTTTGATAAATTCTATAAATTCTTAATTTTTAAGCATTTATACACCAACACTGGGAAGGACACTAGAGTAGTGCTCTCCTATCCAATATGGTGCTCCTATCGAACATGAATTTTTTTGTATTTTTTTATCCTAAAACTATGTATTCACCACTAAATCATATTTATGTATTGATCTGGGAAGTATAGTTTATAATATAAGCCTATGTGAATGCCCCCTATTTTGAGGTGAGTTGTTGAGCCTGTGCAATAACTTAGATCAATAAAAAAGTTATGTAGTAGGTTATTACGATGTAAAAATAAAAATTAGAGTAATATTTAACTCTAAAATAATCTATGTAATCTTATTATTAACCCTAGATTTTATTGAATGGCTATATAGAAATGAAATGACACAAGGGTGATAATCATATCTATAACAAGATAATTAAATGTTAAACTTATATATAAGCATACACTAAATTTACTATGTTGAGTATAGTCTAAATGTAGAAATTAAAACTAAGTTATGTATTTAAATGACAAATTAATAATATACTTAGTTGGTTTTGATGTTTACATAGTGATGGATCTAGAACAGGTAGGAAGAAGGTTGGAAGATAGTTCTGAAAAAGTCATTAGATTCTAGATCTAGCATTTCTAGAGCTCTAGACATAATATGGGATGGTTGCATTGATGTTAATATCTAGTTTGATTCAAGTGTCATGCATAGAATACCTATTGTAAAAATATGTGACCACTTGGAATCTTTTGGGTTTTGATTCACCTTCACTCTGGTGCATTCAAATTAGGGCCATGTAATGTCACTCCTTGTGAAATTGCAAAAACCTAGTTAATCATCTTTAATGTGACCTTGGGGGAAAATGGTTTAGTGGGAACATGATGTTGAGTTGAACCTAAACATCCCATAGTCAATGGGTGTTTTCTACATAGCTAATACTTTAGAATAGGGCCTTAGACTCATGTAGTTCTTTCATATGTGTTGGTTTGTGTGTGAATCATGCAATATTGTGCAAATCAAGTATAACAATTACCTATCTTGTAAGTTGGAAAATTGAGCTCTTGGGTTGCTCTTTTAGTAATTTAGACCTATATATGTGGTGTACCTATGATTGGTATGTAAATAGGGAAGCTTTGTTTAATTAAATGCTCTTTTAATGTTCTTTGGTAAGAATACTTGATATTGTTCATGTGTTTCTAGGTGATGAATGAATGCGAGTTGATCTTGTATTTATATCAATACCTTTAGAGTAATAACTTGCATTAAATAACTTAGGTTGACCATTAGGATATGTTTCATTTTCAAATATTATGACTTTAGAGCATTGGAAACTTGTGTCAGGTTAGGACACTAATGTCAATACTAGTGTTTGTCTTGGGCATTAGTTTTTAATGAGAAATAAAGCATATACAAGTTTAAAACTTGAAGAGATGAAATATAAGTACATTTTAATCATTCTAGGCAAGATAAAAGACCTAGATAATCAACATAAGACTCTTTAGACTAATAGATATAGGTTAAGGGGCAAAAAATAGAGCATATGTGATACTTACAAAAGTTGAAAAGGTTTATAACTAAGAGGAATAGTCAAGGTCTAAGTCTTATAAGTGTACAAGACTGAGGTGCTATATAATCCATACATATCAGCAACATTTGAACCCCATTTAATCTAGTAATTAAATTGCTAGTTTAAAGGAAAGTAATGTGCACATGGATGTTTTTACACACCTTTTATTTATGTGTGCCCAACTTGAGTGTTTTGTTGGTGACTGACCTGCAACCAAGATCATTTATATATATATATATATATATATATATATATATATATATATATATATATATATATATATATATATATATATAATCAATGCATATAATCTAGAATTGATAGTACTTGAAATAGATTGAAATTTAAAGAGAAAGGTTTAGGAATACACATGTGTGTTGATGTAATTGCCTTACCTATTGGCAAGTTATTTTTAAAAATATGTATCATTGTAAGGCTCTAAAACTAAGGTTAGGAAAAATATAGATAAATCTTGAAATTACATATATCCAAGGATATATAAATAGAGATATATATTGGAAGGTCCATGCCCTCAACCTTAGATCAAAAGTGATCTTCTACCTGGTATTTGATATTATCTCAACTGTTGAACCCAATGATACTTATAACCTAGTGAGGTTGGATGATACAATCAAGTCCAACCTAAAAACTTGGCAAGATTGAATGATATGATCACCTCAACCATAACAAAAAGAGAAAAAAAAAGCACTACATTATATTGGCTTAATAAAGTCCATAAAATTTCATGGGGTATTAGTATGAAAAAGTTTATGATGTGGTAATAGTCCATAAAAGAGTTTTGTAATCTAAAACTGATTGGGATTTTACAATATTAGACATAAATTGCATAATATATGCACCTTATATATGTCTCATCTTCAAACTATGTCTAAAAATAGTAACAATGTATATGATTATTCCACAATGATAAATTTGAATAATAGAACTATGTTTCTTGGCCAATTTGAAAAATTGTGTGAGTATGGAGAACATGATTCCAAATCATTCCCCAACTACACACACACACACACACACACACAGATATATATATTTAAAAACTTATATAAGTGTCAATGTGGAGAACATGTTTCCAAAACATGCCCCCACTATAATCTAAAAATGTTGAATACTAAATAGGTGTGGATAACATGCTTTTAAAGAATACCCCCATTGAATCTAAGAATTATAAATGTGTGGAAGCCATGATCATATGACATGCCCCCAATAAATCTGAAAACTAATAATAGTACATATATTGAATGAGTGTGGAGAACATGCTTCCAAAGCATGCCCCCACTAAATCCAAAAATTGTGCCAAGTGTGGAGAACATGCCTCTATGACATTCCACCACTAATATGTCTCCCTTTGAGGTGAGGGAAATATTATAGCTTGCAATCACCTCACCTAAACATGATAAGACAATTATATAACTTGTGAATGTAACCATTTAATATATATAAAGGAACATGTCTAGGTAAATGTATCATTAAAGTGCATAGAACCAATGTGATCAGTTGAAGCCCTCATATGCATGATAAATATCATGGAAATGTCTAGATAGTAACATTACAAGCTCAAAAAGAAAATAACCACACACACAAGAGAACTCAAAAGAAATTCAAAAGGCAATGGTCTAAGGAGACTTCAAATAAGGGGAATGTTTAAATGCCACACAATCAAAGGGACATGACTTATTCAAATGTCCATAAAGGCTAGAATGACATATTAAAATGTCCATAAAGACCATAATGACATATTCAAATGTCCATATAATAAACCATGATATATGTAAATTTCAAAGAAATTATACATAAGCATAGGGGACATAATAAAATGATCATATTAAAATTCTCAAATAAGGAATATGTATCAAGGTAAGACACTCAAAGAAGTGCATAAAGTAAAGCATAAGCAACCAACATAAACATGTCATAGTAGCCAATGGATCAAATGTGTTAGGAAAAAAGTCAAGTGTATAAAATATCAAGTACCCTATATAAGATATAATCATGGATAAAGGCATGTGTAAGTACATATGTAATCTCAAACATGATAATGGAGAGTGATAATTGAATCATATGACCTGTGTGTATCAAGAAAAAAAATTGGATGCCCTTAATGTCTACATGACATGAGTAGAGGGAAGGCCCAACATCTAAAATAGGAATATATCATGTATATTTGTATGTCTATGTCACACTAAAGTAGAAGTTTGACACACATGTGTATGTAGGATTAACTAAATATGCCATCCATCAACATGGAACTAACACATTTATTCTAATGAGCTAGTAGAACATGTAGGTGCCAAAAAATGTTTTTGGATTTTTTCATGTTTTTGCTTTTTTTGGTAATTTTGAATTTTAACATAGTTTTATTCAAGTAGTTACTCATCATAAAAAGGTATAATGCCACCTATAAAGTATTTTAATATTTTTTATATCAATTTAGTGCCAACAATTCAATGTTTATATGTAATGGTTTACCTAAAGCCAATGGTGTAGGAAAATAATTATGTCCATCATGTTATATGCAAATATCTATACCCATATTATGAAAGTTTACATGAATTTTTGTATTATCTAGTTTAAGATTCCACTCCAACTATCCAATTTTATTCTAACTTTAGTTTTAAATGTAATTTGTGTGTTGATATCCTTATGTTGGAAGCTTCAACACATGGACCAAAATAAATGGGTAACTGAATGTATCCTTGATGTTCGAGACCCAAGAGAAAATATATTAGTTCATTTTTAGTACGTCCTAATCATGTAATAAAATTAGTCCTACAAGTTGTATCCCTCTTATTTGGATAAAACCTGATATGATGGAAATATACCCCATCAATATTAGTAGAAATAGTTAAATCTTCATGATTTTGTTGTTTTGAGGTGTATTTATCTTTTGAAAGATAATATGTATTTTTCCTTTTAACTATTGTGGAAATATTTCATGTGTATCTTTTGCTTTATTGTTGGATTAGATTTTTCAATGCCATATATTGATTGGTAGTATGGCTAATGATTTGATGGTAATTATAATATGGAACTCTATTTGTAGGTAGTAGTCTATTACTTGATCTGTGTGTGGTATAAGGTAGAGAAGTCATTCTATGCTCAAGATCTAAGGTAAATCATTTTTATAAGACTCCACATTATTCACATGATGTACTTATATTTGGCCCTTATAAGGTTGAATCAATTATTTTAACCAAGAGGGATGAATAAAATAACAATCATTTACATGCTCATTTGTTAGTTTTGTTTTTAACCTATCTAGATTTAGTTTTATATTTTATGTATGTGGGTTTAGTTTATATGTATGAGAAAACGTAGGTTTGAATAGGTTATGTGATAGGTGCTCTAGTGGGTCAAATTTTAAATTTTGTATTTTATCATCTATCATATCATAAGTTATATCATCATTACTATCATATTAATCTGAGATGTGGCCATCTTTTCTCTTAGTATTAACCATTAAAGGAAGTTTAAATGTTTGGGACTCTTTTACTTTTATTGGCTCTTTTGGTAATGGTTCTTTCTCTTTATGTGCATTTATATGCACTTCAAGATGTTGTGCCTTATTTTAATTTATAGATAAAGGAGTCATTGTACTTGAATTACCTACTCATATGTGTGGATATGTTCAATAGAGATGCATTATTGAGGTGGTACTACTATATTAATGCCTTTACTTTTAGAATGTATCATTTTTAAAAAATTTAAGGGATCGTCATCGATGGGCATGGATAATAAGGTCCCATCATGTATGAAATAGATACATTGATAAAGTGTCGATGGCACAAATTCCATTACATGTATCCAAGGTCTACCCATAATTAAATTATAATGTAATGATTAAGACATGACCTAAAAAGTAGTGTAAATAGTTTTGTTTCCCAATGTTACATCTAATGTGATTTGAAAAATTGAAGGGCTATGTAAATTATCAAACCCTTTTATGTGCATAACTATTTTTTGTATAAGATTAGTACTTATACCCATGGTATTTATAAATTTTATGCTACAATTATTTAATCCCAATCCATTATCAATAAGTACCCTTTTGATGTATTTATTTTGCATGGTTACTTCTATGAACAAAGGTAAATTTTGGTCAATAAAATATTTAGATGGTAAATCTATTGGATCAAAGGCAATGAGTTTGGCATTGTTCTTGAGATATTTCAAGATATCCATAAAATAACCAAGATCAATATGATTTGTAACTTGTATTTCATGTGATGCTTCATATAGGATATCCTTATAAATAGTAGATTGCTTTAGGATCTCAAGGATTAAAATATTAGCACATGTATTATTTAATTGGTCAATAATGTCATATCCCATAAATTGTATTGCAAGCTTAGGTTTTGATGGAACTTGTTATATATTAACAGTGTTGAAGTGGGTGGAGAAATTTTCTCTTCAAGTAGTAACAACATGGGATGTAGGATCCAATATAATCCATGGGCAAATAATGGGTGTGATATGGTAATTGTCATTCCAATAAGACCTAGGTATGATAAATGGTTGAGATCATGCATTTCAGCATCTAGATATTGGTTCTATAACATTACAAAATGAATTTTATAGAGTGATTAAATGTTTTTTCTTCAAAACCCTCTTATTATTATCACAAATTTGATTATAATATTTGACAATGTAATTAATGTAATAAACCATAACAAATATGAAATATTAGAATCTAAAATGGGTAATACATGCATCTATGTTGCACATATTTTATGATAATTATGGATCTAAAACATTAAAAAAAAATAGTAAACCCTAAATGACGAAGGGTTTGGTTTTTAAAAATTAGTTTCACCAAATTTTTAACCCTAAAATTATCTAGGTGATCTTATTGTTAAGCTTAGATTTGATTATAGTGGTATGTATATATATATATATAATGGCACAAGGGTGATAATCAAATCTATAGCAAGCAATTCAAATGTTAAACTTAGATATAAGCATACACTAAATTTATTATGTAGAGTATGGTATAAATATATAAATTAAAACTAAGATATGTATGGAAATATCAAGCAAGTAATATACTTAGTTGGTTCTGATGCTGACACAGTGTTGGATCTAAAACAAGAAAAAAGAAGGTTGGAAGATAGTTCTGGAACAATTATAAGATTATGGATTTGATGCTTTTAGAGCTCTAGACACTAATATCAGCCAGGGATGGTAGTGTTGATGATATTGTTTGGGTTCAATTCAAGTGTCATATATGGAATACCTATTGGAAAAGGATGTGACCACCTAGATGATTCTATTTTTAATTCACCTTCACTTTGGTTCATTCAGATCTGGGTCATAGATTGTTATTCCTTATAAAAGATTTAAAACCCTAGTTCTTTGTCTTCAATTTAACCTTGGATAAAAAATGGGTTATGGGGCACATGATGTCTATTTGACCCCAAATACCTCATTATCAATGGATGCTACCTACATAGCCAATACTTCAAAAGAGTGCCTTATACTCATGTAGTTATCCCCTATGTATTAGCTTATGTGTCAATCATACAATATTATGCAAAGTGAGTACAATAGTTACTTAGCTTTAAAAATGTAAAATCAAAATCTTAGGCTTCTCCTTTAGTACTTAAAAAATATATACGTGTTTTACCTATGACTGGTATGAAAATAAGGAAGCTTTATTCAATTGAATGCTCTTTGGTAATAATACTTGGTATTGTTCTCGTGTTGTTAGGTGAAGAAATAATGATAGTTAATCTTGTATTTATATCAATCCCTTTGGAGTAATAACTTGTATTAAATAACGTACTAAGACCATTAAGATATTTTCCATTTATAAACTAGATGAATTTAGGGCACTAGACATTTGCATCATGTTAGGACACTAATGTCAATGTTAGTGTCTGTTTTGGATGTTAGTGTTCCAAGAGCAAGAAAGTAGGTACACGTCTAAAACTTTAATAAATGGAAGATAAATATATTTTATCATTACAAATAAGATAAAATATATTGGTCATCAACATAATACTAGCTAGACTAGGAGATATAGGCAAAGGGCCACAATATAGAGGAGATGCGAGACTTGCAAAAGTGGAAAAGGTCTAGAACTAAAAGGAACAAATAAGGTTATATTTTTCAAAGCGTATAAGACAAAGGTGTTATATAATCCATAAATATCATCTAAAGTAATATTGAAAATATGGAGAAGCGTAGAATCATTATTTATCTAAACTAAGGATAGAAAGAATGTAAGATGCATATTGAAACAAGCATTTGTAATAAGTGTGTCTAGATAGATGTGATAATGAAGCCCATAGATAAGTGATAAAATAGTTATATATCACTAAATATAATTACTTATTGATGGATGCATGATATTCATCATGGCATTGGAAATATTAGGTAGATTCATGATGTCCATTATGGCATTAAAATTATGAGCAAACAAGCAAGGAAGGTGTCACAACCATAACACACACAATCAAAGTGTATAAGCACAACACAAAAACACTTAATAAAAGGCCCAAGGGTTTTATAAAAGGGACATATTAAAATTTCACTCAATCTAATATAAACCACATACAAATGCATGTTCAAATGTCCTCACAGGCATAGAATCAAACAAAGGAGGGTTAGAGCCACACAGAAGGACATACGGAAAAGTCTTCACATGAATAGAAGACACACACAAAGACATATTCAAATTTCATCACACACATAAAATCAAAAACATGAAGGCTTAGAGCCACTATTAAATGACATATTCAAATGTCCTAAAAAAAAATAGAGAATGCATACAATATGTGAAGCTAGAAAAATTAATGTATGTAGCATGCATGAATATGTAATTTTTGATCAACAAAAGTTAAGTTGTAACTTGAATATATTCAATAACTAAGATAAATAATAATTTATCATAATTTTATTGAATTAAAAATATTGAATGGTATAATGTTGTGTAAAGAACTGAGTTGTGAGTAAGATTATGTCGGCAAATAAGGATAAAACTTGTGTACCATGCCCCTAGTGATCTAATTGATTAATTTACATGTTTTATAAATCTTGCATGTAGTCTAAAACTAAGTGGTGACAATTTGATCTCACTTTTATAACAATGGTATGAGTGTCACTAGAGCAGTGTGTTCCTATCCTCTATAATACTCCTATCTAAAAATAGGTTTTAAGTATGTAATAGTGAGAGTGCATGAAACTACATATGGGGATGATATGTTTTGGCTTAGTGAAGTAAGTATGATATGAAAATGATGAAACAAATTATAAAATGCTATTCAAAACTAAAATTATGTATGAAAAAATACATATAAGCATGCATAGGTCCTGATTTTGGTATTTTCAAAACTATCTTAATATTTTTTGTAATTTTCATATATATGTAAATACTATGTATAAGATAAATGAGATATACTAACCGATGAATTCAATAAGGGACTCACAATAAATACGCCATATGTCAATAAAAGGAATGGTGATCTTTTATGAAAGGAAAGTGGTATGGTGTTTTGACTAAACTGATCTCAATAGAAAATATGAATATGGGACACCAACTATGTTATAATTGTCACTACCATACTAGTTAGCTATAACATACTATCTATGTCTTTGATCATGATGAACTATGTGGGTTTTTATAACCCATATAAAATTAGGTGACTGTTATGCTTGTGCCTTATGTGAAATACTGATGATACTCTATAAGATCAATCAATGATGTGTAGGATTAGAGAGTAGCTCTCAAATCTCTACTATTGGGGCCTCTCTAGGATAGGCCTCTATGGAAGTGTAGATCTTTGTTGTGAAAATATATAATTAAGTTTTACCTTTTTAGGTGGTTTGACTAAAATTTATTTTGTGGTAACTAAATTTTTTTTTGATAGAGGGTTCTCATAAGGGATACCTAGAACTATAATAACATCATTATCATATATATATTTCAAACATCTATGGACTGTAGAAGGAAATTTTGAATGTGTTTAATCCAAGGGAAAAGATATCAAAGACCCATGCATTAAGTACTACTATGAATCTAGTGGCCACAGGTATAGGAATAACTTTTAATGGTAATGTAATCTCACCAATCGAGATTTTTATGTGACCATTTAATCCTTTTATGACCATGGTGATGGGAAGTATATCCTAATATGTGTATCTAAGATGATAAATAAGTGTGTTGGTGCACATATTCACACTTGAACCATTTTTAACCATAACACTCTAAATAGGATAGCGATCCATGTGAGCACAAATAAACAAAGAATTTAAATATGATTCATCATCAACTATGTAAAAATGTGATGAGTGGCCTAGATGTAACTATTGTATGATAATCACCTACTATACCATTCAAAGTATGTTATTTGTCTACATAGGAATGGTAATAAATTGGTGAAGGGATTTCATTATATGCATAATGAAATCTTGATGTATCTTTTATCTCATTATCTATGTGCTTAGGGAAACGATCACTAAATATTTTCATTGGTTTACTTTCACTTTGTTGTCCTATTATACTCTATGTCAGTGTGCCCACATCAATGATGTTGGTGTCTATTAAATCTATAATCTTGTGTCTCAAACTGATACATCTATATTAGTATGGCCTAGTGCCCTATGATAGTTGCAAAAAGAATTTTAGTCAAAACCTTTTGGAATATATAGATTCACACCAACATATTTAATGGGATGGAGAGAAATGACATTATATTATAATAGTGTTTTGATTATTGTTGACCAAATTTGACCCTATAGGTCAATTTGGGACCCCTATAGGTAAAAACATAATTTATAGATGTTTTATGGGTATATTATTATTTCATAGGGTGTATTATAGGTATTTTGATGTAATTTAATGCCTTTTATCCTTGATAATGTTTGAATTAATCTATATGTCATTTTGAGTCACTTAGTAGGCATTTAGGGGTCATAAATGCAAGGGACACAATTTTCAAGGTGTCAAAGTGTATTTTTTTATATTAAAATGTCCAATAGGTTATATTCCCTATCATTAATGTGATTCCCATGTAAATATTGCAAGTTATCTAATTGAAAATCAAGAAATCAAGTGAAAAAAGAGGATTTTGGCATCTGTACGGCCCATGAAGGAGTTTGACATGTGGGAGAAGGTTGTGAGATGACTCTTCAACTTCCTAAAACTCATTTTCATGTTTTAAATACTCTTAAATTTTAATTTTTTAGCTAAAACCATTTTTCTCCTTCTTCACCCTTCTAGACACAGAACTAGACATTAAGTTTTTGCTTGGTATGAACAGTTGGAGAAGTTTCAGCCCAAACACCTTTGGGAGGTGAAAGTAAACTCAGAGAGATTAATTTCCATAATAATATTTTGAATATTGGTAAACCATGCTTCGTGATCCATCTCTCACAAGTTGAATGTGTTTTTCTCTCATCATTGCATGCACCCTATAGGTATTATTTTGGTTTAGAGAATTTTGTACAATCTAGTTAGAGATGTTGATTCCAGATGATGTTGGATCTCTCTTAAAATTATCTCTATTCTTGGATTATCACTTCAAAGTGTTTTGATATGCAAATCATCTCATGTTGTAGGAAGGTGCCACCATGTGCAGTCTCAGTTAGTTTTCCTTATTTTTAGAATGCTTGGTTCTCTACAAGGGTCTCATGTGAAGATTATATGAGGATTATTATGTATAAATGACATATTTATCTCCTTTCATTCATTTTTAGTCTCATAACATCATTTTTGGATCTAAATTTTAGTCTATTGTCATACTCAGTCAGCTCCCATATACTCTTTAGTCTCAATCATGACTTATAAAGGATATGAGAACATCCACATAAGTGTTATGAAAGTTTCAAATATTTTATATATACTTTATAAATATAAGGTAATGATTTGATATTCCATATGATGTAAGAAAGCAGGACTTTTGCATTCATGTGCAACATTTATACATAGTCATCCATGAACACACACCTAGAGGTGCTCTCAAGAGTCATATTCATGTTGGAGAGAGTATTCTTGGAATTTTTTGAAGTTTCCATAAGATTAAGGAATCCATATGAGACCTTAAAATTGTTTTAAGGTCATGATACATACTCATAGTTCATACATCCTTCCCAATACTCTTGTCTGTTATTGCATTTACCTACAGGTGCCCTACAAGAGGATGAAATATTGGAAAGGATATAATAGAATGGTTTTTAGCTCCTCAAGGTTTAAATCATATATTTTAAGAGGTTATAATAGGGTTACGAGTGATCAAATGGATAATAACTATACATATTATTCATCAGACCACTCACTACCTGTGCATTAGAATGCCCACCTATAGGTGGCCTTAACAAAGAGTTAAAGAGCCATTTTGAGGAGTTGGATCATAAGATGGAACCATCCTTGAAGTCCTGATGAATTTTATAGAACATATCAGACCTACTTGAAATGGTAGGTTGGAAAATGGAAGTGGGAATTACCTGCCAGAGGAAATGACTGTATTTAGGGACATTTACCCCAAAACTACAAAATAGAGGTTTGGGCCTGTTTGCCAAGGCCATGTAACAAAGTTATCAAGGTTTTTATGACAAATATATGATCCCACATTATATTATACACATATTATAAGGACTTGTAAAATTTTGGAGGTATTGGATTAGTTGAAGATAGAAGTTGGAGGTCTCTAAGTTACACTTTTATGCACTATTTCTAATCAGTGAAACCTACAGGATTTGAAACTTCAAAGGGAATATTCACCTAAGGTTGTAGCTTTGGACCTTGATTTTATAGTTGGAATGTTATATATATATATATATATATATTAATGTATAAATCATGATCTAATTATAATTTCAAGGGATGATACACAGTGTTTTAGGTCATATACACCTACAGGGGTCCCTTCTTTTGAAAGTCACTCACAATAGACATTCACTTCTATACCATCCATAAAAAGGAATTAAATAGGGAAATACTTAACCTTAGAAATATAATATGATTTTAAGTGTATCAAAAGACTCAATGGTAATGAAAAACCTTTTCCAAAAATAATATTCGTATATAAGTTCTTACTCATTTCAACATAGTTGATTGTGTTTGACTAAGAGAGGTAGTGAGTATAAAGGTCATGATTCTTAGTGTTGGTATTTTCCAAACATGAGTGAATAGTTAAAAACCACTAATATATGATCTTTTAAAGTATAAAATATTCCCATGTAAATTTTTCAATGTCCAACTTAGCAAACATCACCTACAGGTATGGTGCCAAAAAATAGAGACACAGTCAAGAAAGTTGTATGCAATCTTGACTGGTCAGGGTATGGGAATAAGTATGCATGGATTTGAAGTGTTAGAGAGAAAAATATTACCTTAATCATGAAAATTAGGTTATCTATAGTCTCTTTACAATATAAAATAAATAGATAAAAGATCCTAATCAGGTAACACATATTCCACATCATGAATCCTACACATAGCCTATTGTATATAGTCAGTCTTGGAATCTAAGGAAATTGGAAGGTATATTTATCTAAAAAATGGATGTTTTTTTGTGTATAGTGACTTTATTAAATTAAGGACCTCATATAATATTTAAATGGTTTGTAAAATTAGGGGAAGTGCCCTTTATTTTGTCTTAGACATAGGGCATTTCCCTAGAGTCAAAACTAGAAAGTTTTGGAAAATGAGGACAAAAGAGTGGACCAAAAGCTAAAATAACCTTGTAGGAAGGTTTTTTTATTTTAAATACATATATGTAAAAAATTTAGACATATCTTAGAGGGATAAATCCCAACAATATGGCCTATACCCTCAAACTTGTAGGCAGGCCTAGTAGACAAGATTTAGGCCTAGAAACCAAATGAAGAGTCACTTATAATTATAGCATGAGAGGAGATTTATAATAAATTTTGGAATTTTTATAGGGTTATAATATACATTTATAATCTATTTGGATATAGGATAGCCATGAAAACCCCACTTTTTGCCTAAAGATAACTGAGGCCTATAGGAAATAGAAGAACAAGCTTGATAAGGTAACTTCAAATAATCACATCTTTCACGAGGATTTGCATGGAGATTAAAAGGAGTTTAGGTAGGTTAATGGAGGTATTAAACTTTGAATTTTTGGAAATTGTTTTCAATTCTATTGTCTAACCTTCATAATAATCCTTAAGAGTTGAAGTGACTCAAAACCCTTGCAAACCTGGATGATGATCCAATGAAGAAAATGAAGATGAGAAGCTAATTTAATGTCTAATTTTGACCATGAAACTGATTTTCTATTGTAGGATAATCTCTCAAGATACTCCCCAAAATTTTGGACTATACAAAATTATACAGCTGGAGTACAAAATAGGGTATTTTTTATTATTGTATACATTATCCAAGTTTTAGGGACTCTTAAGGTATGAAATAAAGTTTGATAGGAATATAGAGACTTATTATAACTCCATATGTAAATTTAATGCTTCATAAAAACTCCTAAGTGTGCCTACCATAGCTCTCATCTCAACCAATTAGAATTTACATAGTGAACATGATGGTGAGAAGTGTGAAAACTTCAAGTGGATGGATTTTTAATGTCTACCTGAGTAGTCTAAGGATATGGAGGGTCTTGAAAAGTATCATCCACTCCATTTTAAAAAAATTTATGGAAAATTGATGCATTTTATGAAGCCAAGTGTGCAAGGTGTGTGAAAGAGGAGTTTTTTTAGTGTAGGTAGTGATGGCTCACTTCTAGAAGATTCTAGATGAGTAGGAATACAACCAATTCATGGATAATCATGTTTGTATCCCTTCACTCTTGTTCTAATAATTAGACCTATCCCTAGTCAGTTTTGGGATGTTCAAATAGGGATAAATCATGAAGGTAGTTTTTTAAGCTAGAAAAGGTAATTTCATGCCATATTTCAAGAGTTTCATGCCTTGGATTAATAATTGTGATTCCTAAATTTGCATGATAAGTTTCATATTACTTTCTCATGCACATGTAACTAATTTTCTCATATTTACAATTTTCCTTGTGACCTTTGTACTTCTCTCTCAAGTTTTATAAGAACTAGCCATTTTGGCCTTTCTAAATTATGTTCCACATAATTATGGAAAATCCTTGCTCATTTACATACCATGGATCAATAAAGACAATTTATTTTACCTCTTTTATGAGTGTTTAGTGTATTCACTTAGATGATCAATCTTGCTTAGTGATGAGTGTTGTTTATTTAGCATTTTTATCTCATTCTCTCACTTATTTACAATTGGAAAGATTATTCATATAGGTCATGTGAAGTGTTATATTGATGTGTCAAGGCTGAGTGAGTTATTATATTCAAATAGTTCCATTTTAGGCCTCTTTTTTAGCCCTCCTGGCCTAAACATTCATCACAACCTCATAATGAAATACTGATGTGAGAAGATTCAAATTAGAGAAGTGTATGTTTAGTTAGTCTCTTGGTCTCATGTGTCACATGCATCTAATTGTTAGTCATCAATTATTATGGTGTATTTCCTCCTTTAGGATAGTTTACTTTCTATTTTCTCTATCCTTTTTCCTTACAAGCATAGGTGTAGTAGTGATTTACAAGTGGTACATCAAGGGAGGTAGCCCTATCTAGAGATTCATCTCATTATTGGGCTTCCCACATCCTATAGGTGTTTCAATTGTGCCACTTTGATGAGGAGAGATAATAAATCTCTTCAAAGGGTGAAAATCCAAGTGAAAATAGTTTTTGGCATGCCCGATGGGACTCTTAGTCCAAGAAGTTGAAATATTTTTGGTGTTGTCTTTCAACACATCAACCTTTTGGAGGCACCTATCTAAAACATAAATTACAACTCCAAAGTTACATAATATAGTAAAAAAACCTATGTATTCCTTATAAATATTTTTGATAATCATTCCTTGTGTTCTTGCTTCCTAATGAAGTTTCATGTCTAACTTTGGTGTTGAGTATTGTTTTACACAAATTGGTGAGGTTTATCAATCTTTTGGCATTCCCTATCGGCCTTTTCATGATCCTTACCAACTCTAATATGATCTTTACTAGATATAATATGATCTTTACCATCCTTTTCATGATTTGTATTGGTCCTCTAACCAGACTTCTCAATATAGTGTTCTACCTAGTCAACCTAGTCACTTCTTAAATTAGTTTATTTCCACTTTAAGGCAAACTCTATTGGGATATGAGAAGTACATGATATTTATTTACACACAAAGGATAATGGTCTATATATTCATATTAATCTTATTAATAATTTGAGAGACACATTAGAGGTGGTTAAAAGAGACTGGGTAACAATTGAAAGAGCAAATTGGCAAAGGTTCACAAGTGAGATGCTAGATGTAGGTGGATTGATTGCATCCTAGGAAGATAAGATAAGAGTTTATGAGGAGAATCCTCACCAAGTATATCATCCCTCATATACACCTCCCAAATATTGATATTAGTCCCCCTTGACCCCTAATCATGGACCCAATCAAGCTTATCAAATTAATCCTTTTCCCAATTAGTTGGAAGAGAGAGTTGGAAAGATAAACCTTGTTTTTAAAGCAAATATTGATAAGTAGATTGAGTTAGATAATAATAAAATGAAAAAAACCATATCATTATTAAAGTAAGTGTAATTTAATCCCTCATTTTATTTTCCCATTACATCCCCACCTCAAGATTAGACCTCTAGATATGAGATTCTAAGTTGGAGACAAGGTGGAGAATCCAAGCCTAAAGAGATCCCAAGTTTCTTGAATGCTTCATCCACTCCTAAGATTGCATCACTACCTCAAGAAGATACTCCAAATCCTAACATCCTAAGCTAGAATAAGGTAGTGGAATCATGGGGAAAGAAAAGGGATAAAAGCCTTGACAAAGAGTGTGAAGTTGAGAAATAGATTGATCATATGCAAGCCCCTTGCACCCTTCCTCAAGAGACATTTTGTCTTCCATTTCATCCATATTATAATCCTTAACCTCATGATGATGCCTATCAAATTCAAGAGAGACTTTTCTAAGATAACCTAGCCAAGAAAATTGAAGAGTTAGAGTCAAGACTAAAACTGATATGTCAAGGTGTGATGGAAGGTTTAAAGCCAAAAGAAGATCATATGCCTAAACACACCCCATATAACCTTACTCAAGAGATTCCTAAAGATAAATCATATTTAAATGAATACATTATCAAATTTAAGGAATAAACCAAGCTATGTTATCCCAAGGTCTACCTACCCTTCCTTAAGAGCTTCCAAAAGGATCCCCTACAATTCATTCTCAATCTAATTTTGAGTTCTATGTGCCACCTCCACCAACTAGTTCATCTTTTCTTCACCCTATCACCCTTTTCCTTGATATACCTATGGTATGGGAACCTAAAGAGGAGTATTTTATTGATAAAAATTCATAACTCTTACTTGAAGAAAGTGTATCTTCTTGGCAACCTCATTGGGCTAAGTCACATGATTACAAGATGCCTAGTCTTGGAATCACTAAGAAGGAGAAGGATATTGAATATATTACATCCCTTGGGAATCAAATTTAGGTAATGCTAGCTGAGATACAACTTGAGAGACCTCAAGAGGTACTAAATGCTAAAGAAGAGGTGATTCCTTGTTTTGAATCTTCTTGTTTTGTTGATAATTACAATTGCATTCCTTGTGTCAAAGAAGAAATATTGGATGAATTTTTTTTATATTCTAAAGAAGAAGATGAATTAGTTTCTCTTATTTTTTCCCTTCATTATGTTGACTAAAAATAATATGAGTACTTGTGGTATCAATTTAAAAATATTTTCAATGATTTTGAATCTCTCAAGGGGTCTATAACTTCCTTAGAGTTGATTGCAAGTGATGGTAAGCAAGATGAGATTCTTGAAAATGTCATATAAGATCCAAAGAAAATTTCACCTCAACCTTTAGAGGTCAAAAAAAGCTTCTACTGGCCTTAATCTTCTAAGGAACAAGAAACTATTCCTCTTGAAATCATGCCTATAAAGAAGATGCAAGTTGATCATGAGATGAAGAGTGGGAAATAATATGAGGTATGTATATAAGGCCAAGAGGAATAAATTTACATTGGAAACCTATTTAAATATGCTCTATTTGAGAGAATAGAAAGTGAAGTGTCAATAAATAGGTCTGATATATCAAGCATCCAATTCAAAGAGCAACATGCTTGGCACTATGATTTATCTCATGAAGAAAGAGATTCAAGGAGCTTTCCTTTTGATTCTAGAAAGGGAAATATGCTTAATTGTTAGTTGTACATATTTGTTTTCTTTTCTATTTTCCCTAAGTATTTTGAGCACATGTGTATGTGTCTTAGTTTTTTTTTTAATTTATTTTTTGGGTGTCCTTTATTTTGTGTGGTTGAGGTATTCAATTGGTTTTATCTTTATCAGAGCTTGTTCTCAATGGTCAAAGTCCTCTCGTTGTGTTTCAGACTTGAAATTAATCCCTAAGCCTAATGGACTAATAAATCTATTGATCTTTAGTATAGCAAGCATACTACCTATTATCACTTAGTTTCACCCAATGAGGAGATGAGACAAGCTTCTCCTCACTCAAGTGACACCATGGAACCTCCCAAGGGCTATGGGTATCACTATTTTTGGGTGGATCTCTATATTAGGGGATAACTCCCCTTGATGCATCATTTAGGCTCATATTCCTACTACTAACAATTTAGGGAATGAAAAGGGTTAGAATAACTGAAATTAAATATATCCTACTAGAGGTGATGCGCCAAAATATTTTCTCTACTCATACCTTTGACATACACTTGAAACTAAGGACAAGTAGCATATACACTTCATTCAACATCAATATCTCCTCTCACATCAATGCTTTAACATGGGGTCTTGGAGATTACATAGGATAGGAGGAATTAAAAAATAGGCATTCTAAGATATTCTATTTAGTATCATACTCACTTACACCTACATTCTCTTCAAAAACTTATTGTTAACCTGCAATAAGGAAATCACAATACACTAGGTACTAATGGAATAAACATGTGAAGGTAAATGGAAATCACACTTGCATAAGACTAATACAAATCATATATAATTAATGCAATATTTAGAATAGGTAAACTACTTATACTTATTGATTCAAGGTAAAATTTTGGTAGGGCTTCACCATACCTAGGTAGAGAGATCTAAAAAATGGCCAAAAAGGCCCATTTTATAAAACTTGGAAGAGGAGAGAGAGAGAGAGAGAGAGAGAGAGAGAGAGAGAGAGAGAGAGAGAGAGAGAGAGAGAGAGAGAAGTTGAAAAGACACTAGGTCATGTGTCACCAAGTGAAAATTAGTTAAATTTACATGTAGAGGATAGGTGGAGTGAGCTATTCCATGTCATTAAGGTGTACTTTTCCACACAAGTCATAAAGATAGTGAAAAGTGGCACAAAACTACCATTTAGATATAATAAATTGCCCACCTGAGTTACCTTCCAAAACTACCCCTATTCCTATATATGGTTAGGTCTGATGATTGGTCTAAGAAATAGGGGTTACAAAACATTCCCCAAATGCATTGGATTGATACCTAACTATCCCTATTCTTGTTGACATGAAAAATCATCAATGGTAATTTTAAAAGGCTCTTTTCCATGCACCTTCTCCACTTGGAATTTAAAAATCCTCAATTTTCATAAATTATCCATGAAAAATATGTAATGACACTTTTCAAAGGCTCCCATATCAACAATTTCAATAAAAAAAAAACCTTTAAAAGGCCTCCCTAATTGTTTTTCACCACTTTCCCAAGTGTTCACTATTTTGGCTCACTAGACTAGCTAAAAGTGAGGGCCTAGTTGGGGAACTTAGAGGATGATTCATGAGATGAGATGAATTTTTAGAGTTGGATAAAGAGTAAAAATTTCTCCCAAAGTTTGTTTCATCTCCTAACTCCTCTAACATGTACACCACTCAAAATGGCCAAAATAATCCTTGTTTTCCATTGATCCATATAATTTCATACAAGGAAAACACATTTTTGGAATCCTATAAGAGTCCTCTACAACCTTCAATTGGTTTTATGGTCATCCCATTTCATATAGATGCTCAAAAATCTTCCTTTACCCAATCGGGTCCCTATAAGGGTTTTGCAAGGGTTTTAGGTGGTTTCAACTCTTAACATTTGTTCATAAAGGTCTGAAATTGAAACCCTATAAAAATTTTATTATTGGCCTCTTTATATCCTCTTATAACTTATCTAAAAAGCTCAGGGCCCCATGTAATAATTCATGAAAGATATGAGTGATGGAAGTTGACCTTTCAAGCCAATCCTTGCCTTTTGCAAGGGTTTGAGCACCTTTTCTAGTAGTATTTTTATACCAACTAACAATTGTATCACATCTATGTGTATCCCATTCATCTCCTCAAACTACTAGGATAGCTTATTAAGAACTATAAACAAGAATGGTTACTCTTTAGGATAAGGCCTGGACCTTATGCAAGGAGCCTGCATGTAACCTTATGTTCAAAACAACTCTTTGTTGATGATTTATTGCCTTATATATCTCAAAAACCTCAAATATTATTTTACACACATGTAAAAATACATTATAAGACTTCCCAAAAATTAGAACTAAGAATGACTCTCTATTTCGTATTAGACCCATTATTTGCACAATTGGGTACACCTGCAAACCTAGTAGCGCCAAGAATTTTTTTATTTTTTTACCCTAAAATCAAGTTTTAATGATGCTATTAGGTTTTATTTAACTCACCAAACCTTCTTAGAAACATTCCTTTACTTTTGGTGTGTGGTTTTGACCATGTTTCTCAATTTTGCAAGGTCTATGCAAGGGAAAAGAAACCCCTATCTAAGACAAAATATGGGGAACTTTCATTATTATTCTCAAAAAACCAACTATTTTATATGATACCCTAGGTCATGAGGATAAAATACACTAAGTTTGAGCTCTTGACTCTGAGAGATGGCCCTCTAACTAATTCAAAACTCAAGACTAAATTTTCTCAGAAATTGCCTGCAAGGTTAGAGGGAGAAGGACTATGTTTTTGTGATTTATTTACTCCAAAGGATCTAACCCAATACTATATAGTTTTTTTAAAGTTCAAATAATTTAATTAAGGTATTATAACCTTTTCTTACTCCCTTGACCTGTCCTTTGGAGCTTGGATTATATGTTGCTTTACTGGGCCTATATGTAAACCTTATTATGTGGAACCATACTATTTAGCTTCAAACCTTATAAGTTGATTTTATGTATTTTTACAAGTTTTTCCAAGCTTAAACCACCTTTACTTAGGACCTCTGACATCCCTTATCCACCTAATCCCCTTTTTCCTCACAAACTACCTGTATTTTGCTTAAGGTACCCCTATTTTGAGATAGAATAGGGGATATCTATCATGTTTATCTCAAAATTATAGGGGATAAATAATATTATAATAGTGAGATAGGTGATCCACATAAAAAATTGGTTCTTGATTGAGTCGTTGGCCCCTTTAAACACCTCAATCTTCAAGACATGCTCCTTAAAATGTAACTATTCAGGATTATTTGAGAATGACTAAGTTTTACATGTAGGACACACCTATTTCCATTATTTTTATATGTTATTTATTTTAATTGTATCATGGGAGCTCCTACCATCCTTCATTATTATCATTCCATACATGGGACTCATGCAATCATGCTCTAGATCATCAATTTAATAAACCATGTTCTTTGCTCACTGTTTGACCTGTAGGTGCATATTGGGAACTTGAAACTTGTTTGGAGGTGATTTTATCATTATTGAATGGTCAAAAAGTCAAAAAAAACCTTATTATTCCTAAAATATTTAAATAAAGTCAAAAAATCAACTTTCTACTTCATACACCTCATCCTTCCAACAACCATTTAGTAGGATTGTGTTTCATGCACCTAGGGCCTACTTGTAGGCCTTCATATGAGAAAATTGTTTAAAAAACTGTATAATGCCTTTGATTTGTCCTTATATAACATATTTTATTCATTTCATCTTCCTACATTCTCCACTTGAGCTCTAAACTTCACTTTCCCTTGATTGAGACCAAACTCAAAACTAGGCTATAGGTGCCTATTTTCTTGGGCCTGTAGGTTAGTGAGGATGAGTTTAGAGCATGTTCACCTTGTCTAGGGCCTTTTTTATCTTATATTTATTATTTTATAATTCATATTAGGACTTATTTCCTTCTTATTAACCCTCAATACCATCTCCTTATGCCAATCATTGAAACATTGCCTCCACTACATCTCTACCTTGTGTACGGACAGGGGATGGCCAAGAAAGGTCATTTCATGCAATCACTTCTTTTCTCATTATCAAGAAGCCTAATTTTATTTTTGGAGTGATTAGAATTTTTCCCTCTTATAATAATAGGCTTTTAACTTGTAAAATGGCTTGTAGTTTGCACACCCCTAGAGAATCATGTAGATGTTACTAACTCTTTTTAGTGTTATTTTGATTATTTGGAGGAGCTCAAAACCAACTTTCCACTTACCCTCTATCCCTCAAATTTTACATAGTTAAAATAGGTGAATAGGGTTACAAGAACAAATCAATAAAATAGGTAAAATCCTACTCCACCATGTCCAACATTAATCCATAAAAACCTTAGGACCATTATTTGGCCATTTTAGGGACTAGGTCACTAAAATAATCAACTCTCTTTTTCGAGTGAACCAACCACTTGTATAAGCTTCTAAACCATCCTAGCATGGAAATAAATAATATTTTATATGATAGGTACCAATCATGAGTTACTCCATTTTTTAAACTATTCATACTCCATATAAAACTCCATAAAATAAGCATAACCTGACTGTGAGTAGACAAGGCAGTAAACTAGGTAAATTTGGCTTTGGAAGAATGCTAGTTAGGCCTCTCACAAGATGGTTTCATGAATGGGATCTTCACACATGAATCTCAAGAGCAATATCACCACCACGAAGCTTCTTGGATGTTGGAAAATGTAGGATCTACACACCCATAGCTACAAACTTATAAAATAAGCGCCATTTGAGACGTCCTTCACAAGAAATGAAGAATGAAGTGTTATATGATGAAAATATCATGAATATATCTTTATTATAACCTAAAAACATGTCTCCAAGACCGCACAAGTCTATGAATCCCTGAAAGTTATAAATAGATGCATAATAATACCCTTCTTAGATATAATTTTATAAGAAGTTATTTAGATTGTTAGCATTTGTTCATAAATTATAATGCACAAACATTAAACTTATTGTCATGAAAATTAATTTTACTAATATTAATATCCACCCCTAAGACCATTCTCCATGACTCTACCTATACAAGCCATGGTGAGCACTTGAAGTTGATCTTCATTTGCATGCCAAGAAGGAGATGAAGAAAAATGAGTTTTAGATGCATCATTTTACCTTATCATTGGAGTTTAAACTTTTAAATTGGTTTGGGGAGGTTAAGAGACACCCCACCCAAATTTCTATCTAAATATATGATCATGGGGGCCATACAAGTGCCCAAAATCTCCTTAAAATAAGGAAAAACTCTTAATTTTTTTATTATAACTGACCTTTGATTTCTGTCTAGCTGATCCTAACTTTATTATGACCTCTCCCACGTTGAAATTGATCTTGGTGACAAATTTGTCCTTTTAAAAGTCTGTACAAGTTCATTAATGAGCTAGAAAATGGCCAAAAGACCCCTTCTTGCACATGAAACTTAGGAAATGAATAATTCATGACTTGTAAACACATTTAAACATTTTAAAGACCATGTTAGAACAAATTTACACAAAATGGAATTTTGACCAAGTTTGACCTAGTTGACCATGGTTGACTAGGCCAATTCAAGGGGAATGAACTTTAACCAAGCCTAGGGCATGGCTAAGCAAGATATATAAGACGATATGAGACCCCATAAGATGCATGTAAACATTATTAAAAATTTTAAAATGATATGGGTTGAACTCATTTGACTAGAAGTCAAATTTGGTCAATAATTTGGTAACTCTTAGGGGTAACATGCTTGCCTATGTTAAAGACTAGTAGCCTTATCCAACTAAGGGCCAATGGAGTCAATGTAAACTTGGAAAACATTAGGATCAAACCTTGGAAAACTCAATAAAACAACAATCTTACCTCAAAATAGACAAAGGGAAAGAACTCCACCACAAAGACCTTGTTAACCATTTTGGCCCTACAAGCCAAAATCATTCTCCTTCCCTTGTTGTTCTGAGCCAGTTTCAAATTTGATTTTTGCACAAGTCTTTCGGCAAAAGGAGGAATCAGTTCAATGGTTCAACATCAGGGTGCAATGCCATGAGCTTTCCAAGAATTTTGAACTTGAACTTTGAACCATTTTTGGTTCAAAGTTTTGGTTCAATGGCTTGGTTCAATGGCTTGGTTCAACGGCTTGGTTCAATGGCTTGGTTCAACAACTTGGTTCATCAGCTTAGTTCAACATATTAATTCAATGACTTGGTTCATTATCTTAGTTCAACAGCTTGGTTCAAAGGTTTGGTTCAATAACTTGGTCCATCAGCTTGATTCAAAGGATTGGTTCAAAGGTTTGGTTAAATCGCTTGGTTCAGTCATTTGGTTTAACCACACTTTAAACTTGGAAATATTGAACCGTTGAACCATTAAACTATTAAACCATTGTTGGTTCAAGTTATTAGTTCAAGCACTTGGTTCAATCACTTTGAACTTGGAAGTATTGAACCATTAAACCGTTGAACAGTTGAACCAATTGTTAGTTCAAGCAGTTGGTTCAAGCGATTGGTTCAAGCGCTTGGTTCAAGTGGTCAAATGAATGATCAGAACACACTATTAAACCATTGAATTGTTGAACCATTAAATCAATTAATGGTTTAATCAGTTGGTTCAATCAGAAATTTCAAGGGAGTCTCCCAAAGCTTGAAGGACAAGTGCCCTTGTGAAGGGTAGGGAACACTTGCAAAGGAATCAAAGAAAAGGCCAAAGGAATTGACCAAATGGCAATGGGTGCACGAACGTCAACTTTATGGAAATGAAATATCCATTAATCTTTAAATAAAAGGTGCAAACTTGAAGGAATTCAAAGTCTTAAAGCTAGAAGGAAGAAATCATCGAGGATGGAGTCTAAAGAGTCAAAGAATTAGCAAAAGATAGCTCCTGAAGGATGAAGGAACCAAAAAAGATAAAACCAAGAAGAGGCAAAAGAGCTAGGTGAAAAAATAGACAAAATAGTCCAAGCAGAAAACGAAGGTGTCAACTCAAGGAGTTACTCCAGTGGTTGATATAGTATCTGCTAAGCGGTCATCAAGGGGTGCAAACAGTGAACAGTGTGACCCATTTTTCTTCATTTTATATTGATGAGCAAACAAACTGTGTGAATGCCTTGAAGGAGTAGTCTTATTTATAGACAAATGGCATGGCCCATAATTTCATGTATGACATTTAATATATCTTAAATGCCTAAAATTAAAATAGGAGTTGACACAACATTATCTATCAAGTGGCTTCCTCTTCCTAATGCTCAGAATGCACATGAGCCATTTGTAAAAGGGTGTCAAAAGGCCTTTTTATTCCTATATATATGGAAAACTTCTCATTTTGAAAAAAGGATCTCTCATGTTGTAAGGTGAAGCCCTCCTAATTTTCACTTGGAATCAATAAAACATGCATCTTTTACCTCTATTTTGGTTGGATATATCTTTGAGTGTGTATGAGTGTTAAACTTGTGTTCAGTCATTTCTTTCTTAATGCTTTCATAGGCTTGATACCAACACACCTGGTATATACA
This sequence comes from Torreya grandis, assembly GCA_037957365.1. Classification (NCBI taxonomy): domain Eukaryota; kingdom Viridiplantae; phylum Streptophyta; class Pinopsida; order Cupressales; family Taxaceae; genus Torreya; species Torreya grandis. The sequence goes on along the minus strand of JARHVA010001636.1, from coordinate 1,633,157 downwards.
AAGTGCCATTCCTACACGTGACAAGAAGAGCTATATCTAGAGTGCAGAGGTAGAAGAAGGTTACCAGATAGTGTGCTTTTCCTACAGTGCCTACGATAAGTTCTTTTTATGTGTTTCCATTAAAGCCTCCCTGTCAAGCTCCCTACAGTCTAGTCCTTTTACCAGTCAAAGTGTATGTATGTGTTCTTATGGTTTAGAGTGTGAGTATGAGTAGATCAAACTTGTTTGGTGCATCACCCTCTTAGGTTAGGTTCTATTTTTCAGTAATCCTTCTCTCTTTTCACCCCCCCATTATGTGTGTGTGTGTGTATTAACAACTTACTGGAATAACTCAAATGCATCAAAGGGATCTAGCCCTTATCTAGAGACTCTCCTCTCATTTTTGCCAAACCCATAGGCAAGAGAGGAGTTTCCATTGTGATGTGTGGAAGACAGGAGCTCAGCCTCCTATCGAGGGTGCAATCCACATTGTCAAAAAAAATTGGCATGCCTGATGGGACAAGGTTTTAACACTCAGCAAAGTTCCAGGATTGATGCTAGTCCTATTACAGCAAAATCAACCATTTTCAGCATCTGGTGACTCCACTAGTAGGAACATCAGTCTCTCTGGTTAAAGACCAGTCTGACTTCCTATGCCTAAAATCACCACATGTTATGCTGCTAAGGGTGTCCCTTTTGAATTCATGGAATTGCCCTTAAACTCAACAAAGTGATTGAGGTTTGAAAAACTCATCCTTATTCAAAAATCACCTTTCCAGACCTGTTATAAGATACACCCATGTAAGAAGGCCCTGATTGAATCCTATCATTGCTATGGCTTTACCTTTTGTGGCCTTTCATGGTCAGAGTCCTTTAAATCTCCTACATTATGACCCAATTCTAGGGGTAGTCCTTAAAAGTCTGTCTCCCTTTAATGGAGAAGGGCCCATTACTACTATTGAACACATCAAAAATATTGCTAACCTATGCAATATTCACAATGTCACTGAGAAAAACATTGTAATCAGATTGCTAGCATTGTCCTTCAAAGGAAAGGTTCTAGACTGGTATGGGACTTTGCCCATGAATTCAATCAATTCTTGGAACAAATTGGGCACCCTCTCAACAAATAGATTTGGGAAGAAGAGCGACCACCTTTCACTTGTCGAGCAGCTGACCACTATGAAAAGAGCTCCACATAAGTTCATGCAGGATTTCAACACTTAATTTCAGAAGACATGGGATAGAATCCCAATTTTGGTAAGGCTAAATCCAAGCTATGCTTTCCTCTATCATTTAAAATCATTGAATAGCGACATTGTTGTTATGATACAGTCCATGGGAGGACATGTGCTACCTACCACCTATGACATAGCTATAACAACTGAGAATTACCTGGTGCAAGCTAGAAAGATAGCCCCTAGGCCTCATATACTGCTCTTCCCTAAATTGTTACCTCCAATCTAGACTGATGCACTCACCTTGGATCTTCTGCCTGGCATAGAGTAGCTAGCTGCTACTTCATCTAATGACCTCCATGAAGTCAAAAGCCTATTACAAGGCATAACAAATGAACTAGTGGCTCTTAAAAGGTAGCAAGCTCAAGGCAATCAACCAAATCAAGGATATCAATAGTATGGGCAAGAAAATAGACCCCCTTTCTAGAATTACAACCAAGGGTAGGGTTAGTTTGCACAGACCAAACCTTTTCAAGGCTATAATCTATGCACCCCTTCATCATCCAAGGCTCTAGTACCCGCTCAATTCAATCTAGTACAAGAATAGCACAATTAATCAGCCATGGGATATGGTCAAGATCAGGTTGTTTATACAAGTGAAATGTTGAGTCACTACACAAATGCATAAGACAATTAGGTAGCTACCCAATTCCCAAGCTTTGAGGCTTTAGTGTAACCCAGCATGGGCATCAGTCAAACTGAGCTTGATTTCACTCTCATGAATCACCTGGAGGGTGAGTTCTATGTAATCAATTATGTGGGTAGTGCAAAAAATTAGGGTGACTATGTCATACCCAACACAAGGTCAAAGAGGAGAGCAATGGAGGAAGCTCATGTAGCTTCCAAAATGTCAACACCACCTTCTTCATCAAATGTGAACCAAAGGTTCCAAACTTCAAACCTTCGATTGCATCTTTAGCTCCTTAGGTTGTGCCCCAGGGTGTAAGTAATCCCAAAGGAAATTCAAAAGAAGGCAACTCCTAAGTCAATGTGGTAGACTAAATGAAGAAGCTACACATGAACATCTCCTTGTGGGATACATTATCAATACTAGGACAAAAGGGCATGCTGCAAAAGGAATTGCATGGGCTGAATGAACAAGTTGTCCTAGAAAAAATTGATAATGTCTTGATGATGAATGGATAGCCTTCCACATCAAGCCAGGTTAATAAAGAGGAAAAGGTTCCCCCTTTTTATTTATCCTTGGTCATAGGATATTTCTTGGTGCACAATTGCATCATTTATAGTAAAGCAAGCACCTCGGTAATGCCCAAATGCATAGCTGATAAGCTGGGGCTAAAATATGAAGAAATGACTAAGGGAGTCCTACAGCTGGATGGAACACCAAAAAAGATGCTTGGGGTGGTGAAAAGTTTGAGCTTGACACTACACACCTGCCTGACCTTCTCAGTTCCCCATGATGTGGTAGTGGTGGATGTCCCTCCTTATTTTGCTATCTGCTTGTCTAGAGATTTCACATCCAAGATAGGTGGCTACCTAGCAGCAAACTAGTCTTATCTAGTTTTTAGAACCAAGTATTAGACTAAGGTTAATATTGAATCAGAGCAACTCCATAGAGATCATATGTAACCATACTCGCTCAAGGTAGCAAATGTCAGCTACACCATTATTGACTAGGAAGAATTCCTAGTAGATTAATCTCCATCCTCTGCCCTTGAAGGATTTGTTGACCTGATCTTAGACAAATGGGGAAGTGAAAAATTTGATCATGATCCTTACAAATTCATAGAAGAGACAGGCCTTTGGATTTATTACATGCACAAAGAGGGTATTTTTATACTGAATCTGATGAAAGCAAGCCAAGAAAGCTCAGGTTTATGGCAGTTATTCTTTGATGGCTCAAGAAGTAAGTTGGGAGCTAGTGGTGGAGTGGTTTTAGTTTCTCCTTCAAAGGAGAAAACTTTTTGGACTTTAGGTTTCAATTTTATTTCACAAGTAATGTTGTAGAGTATGAATCCCTCATCCATGGTTTGGAGTGGGTGAGGAAAAGAGGAATCAAAGAGTTGTAGGTTTTTTGTGACAGTGAGCTAATTGTGAATTAGTTAAGGAGCTAAAATTTGACAAAGAATTCTTTGCTTAAGTCCTATAAACATAGGGTATGGGACTTAGTGGAGAATTTCCTTGCTTTCAATGTTACCTCCATTCCTAGAGAGCATAACAAGCAAGTAGATAGGTTGGTATCAGTTGGTGCCCAGTTTGATATCCCTAGGGAAATAGGTTGAGACTGTAGTTCACACCACTTAAAGGTAGTAATCCATCCCTCTATTCTTGACAACATCACTAACTGGTAGGTGTTTGATAGCGACCAACAAATATCACTCTTCTTACAAGAAGAAGTTGATTTTGCTACGAAAAACTAAGCTAAGCTATAGCAGTAGTATGGTAGCCAAATTGTTCAGCTAAAGAACAATAAACTTCCCAAAGGCTTGGTCACTCTTGAGAGTATCTTCAATGAAGATGACCAGTTGAAAAGTGATAAGGCAAACATCACAACTAAGGAGGATAACTATGAGAAGGTTGAAATATTCAAAGATAAGCTACTTTCACTTGGAAAAGTGTGCACGGACCATGAAAGGTAGACCTTCACCTTATTGTGCAATGAGTTTGTTGATGTCTTTGCTTGGGAGTATAGTGATTTGAAGGGTTTCAAACTAAGTTTGGCCCAACATAACATTAAACTAGAAGAAGATGCCAAGCTGATCAAGTAGAAGCAAAGGCCTATCAACCCAAAGATTTAACCTCTCATGTGAAAGGAACTCACCAAGTTGATTGAGTCCAGGATAATATTTCCAATCAAACACTCTTCTTGGATGGCCAATCTTGTTCCTATCTAAAAAAAGAATGGGGAGATCAATTTATGTGTAGATTTTAGAGACCTCAATATAGTCTCTTTGAAAGACCATTATCCTCTCCAAAGCATGGAGTAGATCCTTCAAATGGTGATAGTAAGCAAGCATTTCTCCCTCCTAAATGGGTATTCAGGATATAATCAAATTTTGGTGCAAAATTGTGACCAGTACAAGACAACCTTCACTACCAAATGGGGGATGTTTGCTTATAATAAAATGTCATTTGGACTATCCAGTGTTGGTGCCACCTTTTAGCGAGCCATAGACATGGCCTTTTGAGGCTTGATAAATAACACTATGCTAGTGTATCTTGATGATGTGATAGTATTCTCTAAAGAGGTGGGCCAACACATGAAACACCTTAGACAAATCTTTCAAAGGTGTAGAGAGTTTAGTGTCTCTCTTAACCCAAAGAAATGCATGTTCGTTGTCCATGAGGGTAAACTCCTTGGCCACATTTTTTCTAAATAAGGTTTGATCATTGATCCAGAGAGAGTTTGCTCCATCCTAGAGTTGTCCTTGCCTAAACACAAGGGCCTGTAGAGCTTCTTTGGCAAAATAAATTTCATGTAGAGATTTATTCTAAATTTTGTAGAGGTAGTCAAGCCATTGACCTCTATGCTAAAGAAAGATGAGAAGATCATGTGGACAATGCAAAGGAGGGATAGCTTTGAAGAGATCAAGTAGGATATCACCCAGGCTCCTACCTTGATCATTCCTGACTTCACCAAGGATTTCAACCTCTACACCTTCAAAAATGAAGAGGTAATTTCTTCCATGCTTACCCAAGTGAATATTGATAACCTTGAACAACCACTTCCATTATTTAGCCAAGGCCTAGAGGGTTTTGTGGTTAGGTATACATTTGTGTAGAAGTAAGTCCTTGTAGTCATATGGAGTCTAAAGATATTCAGGCATACGCTATCCAACAGAAGAATTCACCTCATGGTTCCACATCCTGGCATCAAGGATTTCTTGACCAACCGTGACCTAAATGAAAAGAGAGTGTGGTGGATCAGTAAGGTAATGGAATACAATGTGGATATCAAGATTACCAAGCTGGTAAGAGGGAGAGGCCTATGTGAACACCTTGCTATAGAATTTAGATAGTAAAAGGAGGATAGTTTGTTGATTCATGATGTAGCTATACTAGAAGAACCAACTGTTATGAAGGATTGGACATCAGACTTGAGAAGTTTCCTTCTCACTAATGAGTTCCTATAGAGCCTTGATAGGACCAAGAGGAGGTATTTTATACTCCAATCTCTCCCTTATGTCTTAATTGATGGAGTGTTGTTTAGAAGGGATCCCGTAGGAGTGCTTTTAAGGTGCATAGACTCAAGTCAGGCCGACAAGGTGCTATCTAAGTTCTATGATGGGCTAGTTGGTAGTCACTTTTCTCCCAGGCCTATAGATATGAGAATAATGAGAGATGGTTACTTCTAGTCTACTCTATTCAGAGACACTCATGCCTAGGTACAAAAGTGATAGAAGTGTGTGCTCTTTGATGGGAAGTAATAGCTAGATGCCATGCCTTTATAGCCTATTCAGGTAAAGTAGCCATTCATGCAATGGGGCCTTGATTTTATAGGGATGATTAACCCTCCCTCTAATGCTAGACACATGTGGGTCCTGAACACTATAGACTACTTCACAAGATGGGTAGAGGCTATTGCTTTGAAGGAAGCCAATGAAAGTGCAGTCTTAGATTTTTATGAGGACCTGGTGGCAAGGTTTGGGGTTCCAACTACCATCATCTCTAGAAATGCTTTAGCTTTTCTGGGAACTAAAATAAGTGAATGGGCATTGAGATATGGTATCTACCTTATCACTTCATCAAACTAATACCCACAAGGGAATGGGTTGGTTGAATCCACCAACAAAAATCTGATCGGGATTATCAAAAGAATAATGGAGGATAATCAGAGAACTTGGCATGCTAAGTTAAAAACAACCCTGTGGGTAGATAGGGTCACTCCAAAGAGAGCAATTGGTAATTAACCATACACACTCATGTATGGAAGGGAAGCTAGGCTTCCTATTTCACTTGAATTTTCAGCCTTGGACGTTACTCACCAACTACAATTAGAAGAAGGAAATAGCATTGAGGTCAGGCTATGTGAGTTGATGGAGCTTCAAGAGACAAGGGACCAGGCTATGGCTTCCATGACTAGCCACCAACAACAAATGAAGAAATACTTTGACAAGAAATCTTCATCAAAAGGTTTCTCTGAAGGAGACATCATCTTGAAATGGGATGCAGACTAAAGTAAGCCTACAAAGCACATGAAGTTTGATGCCCTATGGAGTGGTCCATACATCATCACTCAATGCAAGTAGCACAATGTGTTCCAACTCTCTAGTTTGGATGGTGAATAACTATATATCCTAGTAAATGGGATACATCTTAAGCATTGTCACTAAGCCCTCATCCCATCATGTATATATTTTCTTCATTTTTTCCCTATTTTCCCTAAGTGCTTTTGCACATTTTAGTAGTTTTCTTAATCTTGTGTGTGTTTCATTTCCTATTGGCGTAAGAACTTCATGATTTATTCTTGGATATCTCAAGGTGGTTGCTAACTTTTCAAGTTGCATTCTGACTCCATGCCTAATGGACTATGAGGCTACTAGTTTCTAAGCATAGTAGGCATGCTTCCCTTAGGAATCACCAATGTGTTAACCATTTTGGCCCTATAGGCCAAAATCATTCTCCTTCCCTTGCTATTATGAGCTAGTTTCAAATTTGATTTTTTGCACAAGTCTTTCAGCAAAAAGAGGAATCAATTCAATGGTTTGACATTGGGGTCCAATGCCATGAGCTTTTCAAGAACTTTGAACTTAAACTTTGAACCATTTTTGGTTCAAAGGTTTGGTTCAATGGCTTGGTTCAATGACTTGGTTCATCTGCTTGGTTCAACGGCTTAGTTTAATGACTTGGTTCATCAGCTTGGTTCAATGGTTTGGTTTAATGACTTGGTCCATTAGCTTGGATCAAAGGTTTGGTTCAATTTGCTTGGTTCAGTCACTTGGTTCAATCACTTTAAACTTGGAAATATTAAACTATTGAACCATTGAACTATTGAACCATTGTTGGTTCAATCGATTGGTTCAATCGCTTTGAACTTGGAAGTATTGAACCATTGGACCGTTGAACCATTAAACCAATTATTGGTTCATGCGGTTGGTTCAAGAGATTGGTTCATGTAGTTAGTTCAAGCACTTAGTTCAAGTGGTCAAATGAATGAGCAAAACATAGTATTAAACCATTGAAATGTTTAATCGTTGAACTAATTATTGGTTCAATCAGTCGATTTAATCAAAAAGTTTAAGGGAGTCTCCCAAAGCCCGAAGGACAAGTTCCCTTGTGAAGGGTAGGGAACACTTACAAAGTAATAAAAGAAAAGGCTAAAAGAATCGACCAAATGGTGATGGGCATGCGAAAGTCAACTTTATGGTAATGAAATAGCCATTGATCTTTAAATAAAAAGCATGAACCTGAAGGAATTTAAAGGCTTAAAGACAGAAGGAAGAAATCATCGAGGATGGAGTCCAAAGAGCTGAAGAATTAGTAAAATATAGCTCCTAAAGGACAAAGGAACTAGAAAAGACAAATCTAGGAAGAGGCAAAAGAGCCAAGTGCAAAAATTGACAAAACAGTCCAAGTGGCAAAGGAAGGTGTCAACTCAAGGAGTTACTCCATTGATTGACATAGTATCTGCCAAGCGGTCATCAAGGGGTGTGAATAGTGAATGGTGTGACCCATTTTTCTTCACTTTACATTGATGAGCAAATAAACCACATTAATGCCTTGAAGGAGTGGTCTTGTTTGTAGACAAATGGTGTGGCCCATAATTTCACATATGATGTTTAATATATCTTAAACACCTAAAATCAAAATAGGAGCTGACACAACATTATCTATTAAGTGACTTCCTCTTCCCAATGCTTGAAATGCACATGGGCCATTTGTAAAAGGGTGCCAAAAGGCCTTTTTCTTCTTATATATATGGAAAACTTCTCATTTTGAAAAAAGGATCTCTCATGTTGTAAGGTGAATCCCTGCTAATTTTCACCTGGAATCAATAAAACATACATCTTTTACCTCTATTTTAGTTGGATATATCTCTAAGTGTGTTTGAGTGTTAAACTTGTGTTCAATCATTTCTTTCTTAATGCTTTCACAGGATTGATACCAATACACCTGGTATATACAAAGCACCATTCTTGTATGTGACAATAAGAGTTGTATCTAGAGCGCAGAGGTAGAAGAAGGTTACCAAATAGTGTGCTTTTCCTATAGCGCCTATGGTAAGTTCTTTTTTTGTGTGTTTCCATTAAAGCCTCCCTATCAAGCTCCTTGCAGTCTGGTCCTTTTACCAGTTAAAGTGTATGTATGTATTCTTATGGTTCAGAGTGTGAGTATGAGTAGATCAAACTTGTTTGGTGCATCACCCTCTTAGGTTAGGTTCTTTTTCCAGTAATCCTTCTCTCTTTTCACCCCCCCATTATATATATATATATATATATATATATATGTATGTATGTATGTATGTATGTATGTATGTATGTATGTATGTGTGTGTATATATATATATATATATATATATATATATGTATGTATGTATGTATGTATATATATATATATATATATATATATATGTATGTATGTATGTATGTATATATATATGTATATATATATGTATGTGTATATATATATATATATGTGTGTGTGTATATGTATGTATTAACAACTTACTGGAATAACTCAAATGCATCAAAGGGAGCTATCCCTTATCTAGAGACTCTTCTCTCAATTTTTCCAGACCCACAGGCAAGAGAGGAGTTTCCATTGTGATGTGTGGAAGACAGGAGCTCAGCCTCTTGTCGAGGGTGCAATCCACAACATCAATAGACCCAAATAAGATAAGGAAGCACTTAGGGAAACAATACACATAATAGAAAATAAAAAATATATACATGCATCTTGCTCATACTTCCCTCCTTAGATCAAAATGGAATTATCTTATGTCTCCTTCCTCACTAAGAAAGTGAGGGTGCTAGGCATGCTTCTTCTTAGATGGGGTATTAGATGCTTCTTGATTCATCTTTGCTCTTTGTCCTTGTTCATCATCCAATGGAGCCTCTCCCATGTATTTTAAAAGTAGTCATTGTCCTCTTGAACCTCAAAGCATGCCTCAAACTATTGTCCCTTCATCTTGTCATGACAAATCTGAAAATTCATGTATGGGACAGCTTATTGCAAACTCATCTCTCTTTGAAGGATATAATCATTCTTTTCTATTCCCATAATCTTGTCAAACTTTTTAAGGATCATTGCATCAACACCATTTAAAGGTGTTTCTTTATTGCAATCTTTATAAATATTGTTGGAGGTGGTTGCATAGGTGCATGTAGAGACAAGCTCCAAGTTATTTTCAAAAGGGCTAAAATCATCATAGATTGCTCTATTATGATCTAGGCTCTCTCCATGATGTTTCTCTTTAACATGTATTTTATTTCTCTCATCTTGATATTTATTTTCTAAGAGATTGGGCTTTTTCTCCTCCTCATACTCTTGGAACATTTACATGTAAATATGCCACATGTCCTCCTTTTGAGCCCCATCTTCTTGCTTATCATGACTGGTCAGCTCCAAGGGATTTGTAGGTTTTTTAAGAGCTTCAACTTCATTATATATTCTCTCAAATATTTTCCATAGGTAATCATCTTTTGGTTGGCCTACATTGTGAAAAGGAGAGACAAAAAAGACCATTTCTTCTTCTTCTTTAGAGTCTAAGAGAACTTGTTCCAATGCAACTTTCCCAACACAATGGGAATCCTTTTTCATGTCCTCACAACCTAAATTTTCCTCACCATTACCTAGCCCTTGTTCATTCTCAATCCAATCTGATATTTCAATCTCATCTTCCTTCCTAGTGACATCAACCTTGGGCACTTCAAAAATAGGGAACTTGGCCAAAGGGGATTCCCAAGTAGCAAGACAATTTCCAACATTAGGATGGGGAACTTGATCATTTGGAAGGGGTGGAAGTATGGTTTCAATAGCTTATTGAGGAGGGTTGGGAGGGAGTTGAATGGTTCCAAATTTCTCTTCCCTAACAACTTCTCCATTTAAACATGACTTGTTCCTCATGGGTTGCCATCACATATTCCCATCTAGGAAAGGTGGGTTCAAGGATATTTTCATGGGATTGAGAGATTGATGAAGCGGTGAAATATACGTATAGGAAACCTATAGTTCCCTTAGGATTGGCACTTTGATTGAAAATTTGAGAAGTGGCTTTAGATAGTTTACCTTCCCTTGCAATGATGGATTGCCTCAAGGCCTTATTGGTCAATTCAAACACCCTTTCAAGATGAGATTAAAATTTATCTCTCCTTCTTATAATCCTCTCCCAATAAATGAACCTAATCAACCATGATTTTCTCCTCCCTTGGGCTATTTTCTTGGATGGATTTCCAAGAAGGGAAATTTAGGAAAGCACATGAGGGGTTTGGGGTATTAGGAAACATGGTTGGACTAGCATTTTGAAGAGGCAAGGATGGCACACTTGAAGGTTAATGTGGGTAAATTTTAGGTTTCAAAGATGGGATTTGTTCATAAACTCTCAATCTCTCCTCTAGATTAAAGATCAAACCACACATAACAAGATTTTCAAAGGTAAGATTTGAACAATTATCCCCCTCTATAGGTATCTACTCCTTGATTTTTTATAAGGCATTCCTTACACTCTCAATACAAACACTACGTATGATTTCACCACAACCATGTCTAGCGTTAAGGTCTAACATGTATTCTTGGTAACCAAGGAGAGTTCTTTTGAAACTAGCAATGGAATAGCTTGGAAGAGAGCTAGGTGGGCTATATGAAGCACAAACTTGATATGTCTAGTGATTGTTAGCATATTATTGATGATTATCATGATAATTCTAGACAAGAACTTGCTCATAATCAAGAGAAAGAGGCAAAGCTGGACATAACTCAACTTGTGTTAAAACAAGATCAAACTCATAAATATCCATGAATCACTTTAAAAAAGAGTATGGAACAAGAAAACCACTTCAATTGGTATGCTTGGGTTACTCAACCAGTAGATATGTATGTGGAGTCACCATTGATGTTTATTAGAATTTCCTCCAAAGGTTGATGTCTTGAGGAGAACACCAAAAGTCCTCAAGGAATGGACTTAATAGTCCCATCAAGCATGCCAAAAACTATTGTCACTTGATTCCACTCAATGAGAAGATGGTACAAGATTCTCCTCACTCTAGTGAGACCATGGAACCACCCCAAGGCTATGGGCATCCCTATTGGGGTGTGGATCTCTAGATTAGGGGCTAGTTCCCCTTGATGCATCATTTAGGCTCATATTCCTACTACTAACAACTTAGGGAATGAAAAGGGTTAGAATAACTGAAAGTAAATCTATCATATTGGAGGTGATGCAACAAAATATTTTCTCTACACATACCTTTGACATACACTTGAAACTAAGGATAAGTAGCACATACACTTCATTCAACATCAATCTCTCCTCTCACATCAATGCTTCAACATGGGGTCTTGGAGATGACTTAAGATAGGAAGAACTAAAAAATAGGAATTATAATACACTCTATTGAGTATCCTACTCAATCACACATGCATTCTCTTCAGACACTTCTTGTTGACTTATAAGAAGGAAATCATAATACACTAGGTACTAATGGAATCAACATGTGAAGGTAAATGGAAATTACACTTGTACAAGACTAATACCAATCATGTACACTTAATTCAATATTTGGATGAATTAAAACACTTATATTTATTTATTAATGGTAAAATTTTGGTAGGGCTTCACCATACCTAGGCAAAGACATCCAAAAATGGCCAAAAAGGCCCAATTTATATAACTTGGAAGGAGAGAGAGAGAGACAAGAAGTTGAAAAGACACAAGGACATGTGTCACCAAGTGAAAATGAGTTAAATTTGAATGTATGGGAGATTTTTGGTGAGACATTCTAGGTCACGAAGGTTTACTTTTCCACACAAGTCATAAAGATAGTGAAAAGTGGCACAAAACTACCATTTTGGCATAAGAAACTACCCACCTGAGGTGCCTTCCAAAACTACCCCTATCCCTACATATTGTAAGTTCTAATGATTTTTCTAAGAAATATGGGTTAAAAAAATTCACCACATGCACTATATTGATCCCTGACTATCCCTATTCTTATGGACATGCAAAATCATCACTAGCAATTTCAAAAGGCTCTTTTCCATGCACCTTCTCCACTTGGAATTAAAAACTCCTCAATTTTCATAAATAATCCATGAAAAATAGGGAATGACACTTTAAAAATTCTCCCATATCATCAATTTCAATAAAAACCTTTAAAATGCCTTCCTAATTACTTTTCACCACTTTCCTAAGTGTTCATTATTCTGGCTCATTGGACTATCTAAAAGTAAGGGCCTGGTTGGGGAACTTAGAGTATTATTCATGTGATGAGATTAATTTTTGGATTTATCTCAAGATTAAATATTTTTCCCAAAGTTAGTTTCATTTCCTAACTCCTTTTCTAGCTTGCACACCACTCAAAATGGCTAAAACAAGCCCTGTTTTCCTTTGATCCATACAATTTCTTACAATAAAAACATATGTGTGGAATCTTTTAAGAGTCATCTACAACTTTTATGTGTTTTCATGGTCGTTCCCTTTCATTTAGATTATCAAAAATCTTCATTTTCCAAATTGGGTCCCTATAAGGGTTTTGTAAGGGTTTTAGGTGGTTTCAACTCTTAACCTTTGTTCATAAAGGTCTGACATTTAAACCCTATAAAAATTCCATTATTGGCCTCTTAATAGCCTCTTATAACTTATATAAAAATATCAGGGTCCCATGCAAGAATTCATGAAAGATATGAGTGGTGGATGTTGACCTTTCAAGCTAATCGTTGCCTTTTTCAAGGGTTTGAGCACCTTTTAGGTCTAAAATGACTTCTAATAAAAATTTTATACCAACTAAGAGTTGTATCACCTTTTTTTTGTATCCCAATAATCTCCTCAAACTACTAGGATAGCTTATTAATAAATATAAACAAGAATGGTTACTCTTTAGTATTAGGCCTAAACCTTGTGCAAGGAGTCTACCTGTAACCTTGTGTTTAAAATAGATATTTCTTGATGATTTATTGCCTTAAATATCTTATACACCTCAAATTTTATTTGAAACACATGTAAAAATACATTAGAGGACTTCCCAAAAACTATAACTAAGAATGACTCTCTATTTGGTATTAGACCCATTGCTTACACAACTAGATACACCTGCAAACCTAGTAGCTCCAACCATTTTGTATGGTTTATGAACCTTAAATAAAGTTTTAATGATGGTATTATGTGTTATTTAACTAAACAAACCTTCTTTGAAACATTCATTTACTTTTGGTTTGTGTTTTTGACCATGTTTCTCAATTTTGCAAGGTCTGTGCAAGGGAAAAGTGACCCCTATCTAAGACAAAATAGGGGGAAATTCCCTTGTTATTATCAAAAAACCAATTAATTTATATGATACCCTAGGTTATTAGGATTATCTCCACCAATTTTGATCTCTTGACTCTGAGAGGTGACCCTCCAACTGATTTAAAACTCAAGACTAAGTTTTTTGAGAAAATGTCTGCAGGGTTAGAGGGAGAAGGACTATGTTTTTATGATTTATTACCTCAAAAGGATCTAACCAAGTAATATAAAGGTTTTTTTAAGTTCAAATTATTCAATTAAGTTATTCCAACCTTTCCTTACTCCCTTAACCTTTTCTTTCGAGCTTAGCTTATATGTTTCTTTACTAGGCTTATATGCAAACCTTATCGTGTGGAACCATCCTATTTATCTTCAAACCTTATAAGTTTATTTTATCAAATTTTAAAAGTTTTACCAAGCTTAAACAACCTTTAATTAGGACCTCCAACATCCCTTATCCACCTATTCCCCTTTTTCCTCACAAATTGACTATATCTTTCTTAAGGAAGGTACCCATATTATGAGATAGAATAGGAGATGTCTATCATGTTTGTATCAATAAAATATGGGATAGATAAGAATATAAGAGTGACCTAGGTTCTCCACATAAAAAAATTGGTTCTTTATTGGGTCATTTGACCCTTCAAACACCTCAATCTTCAAGAGAGGCTCCTTGGAATGCAACAGTTTAGGATTGTTTGAGAATGACTGAGTTTTAATTGAATGACACCCTTATTTTCATTATTTGTATATGTTATGTATTTTAAAAATCTCATTTGATATCCTACCATCCTTAATTATTATCATTCCATACCTTGGACTCATGCAATCATGATCTAGATCATTAATTTACCAAACCATGCTCTTTACTCACTGTCTGACCTGTAGGTGCATATTGGGAACTTGAAACTTGTTTGGAGGTGATTTGATAATTATTAAACGTTAAAAAATTCAAAAAAAACTTTATGATTCCTTAATTATTTAAATAAGGCCAAAAAATCAACTTTCTACTTCATACAACTCATCCTTCCAACAACCATTTAGCAAGACTATGTTTCATGCACTTAGGGCATTCCTGTATGCCTTCGTGTGAGAAAATGGCTTTAAAAAGTGTATAATCCTTTTATTTATCCTTATATATTATCCTTAAATCTGCCTAAATGCTCTAGTTTAGATCCAAAACTTCACTTTCACTTGACTGAGACCAAACTCAAAACTAGGATGTAAGTGCCTATTTTCTTAGGCCTGTAGGTCAGTGAGGATGAGTTTAGAGCATGTTCACCCAATCTAGGGACTTTCTTAGATTTTATATATTGTTTTATCATTAATATTATGACTTAACACCATTTCCTTATGCCAATCATCGAAACATTGCATCCACTACCTCTCTACCCTATGTACGGATAGGGGATGCCCAAGAAAGGTCATTTCATACAATCACTTCTTCTCTCATGATCAAAAAGCCTAATGTTGTTTTTTGGAGTGATTATAATAATTCCCCCTTGTAATAATAGGCTTATGACTTGTCAAATGGCTTGTAGGGTGCAAACCCCTTGAGAATCTTGTAGATGCTACTAACTCTTTTTAGTGCTTTTTTGGCAATTTGGAGGACCTCAAAACTAACCTTCCACTTACCCTCTAGCTCTCAAATTTGACATAGTTAAAATAGGTACATAGGGTTACAAGGAAAAGGTAATAAAAAAAGTAAAAATCATACCCCACCATGTCCAACATTAATCCAAAAAAACCTCAGGATAATTGTTTGGCCATTTTAGGGGCTAGGTCACTAAAATAGACAACCCTTCTTTTGGAGTTAACCAACCACTTGTAGAATCTTATAAAACATCCTAGCATGGAAACAAATAATCTTGGAAATGCTAGGTACCAGTCATGAGTTCCATCATATTTTTCACTATTCATGCTTCGTACAGACCTCCATGAAACAAGCATAACTTGACTGTGAGCAGACAAGGCAGTAAACTAGGTAAAAAATGGGTAATTTGGCTTTGGAAGAATGCTAGTTAGGCCTCTCACAAGATGGTTTCATGAAGGGGATATTCAAAAAATAATATCAAGATCAATATCACCACTATGAAGCTCCTTGGACATTAGAAAACATATGATCTACACACCCACGGCTACAAACTTAGAAAACAAGCACCATTTGAGACCTCCTTCACAAGCAATGAAGAGATAAGTGTTAGATGATGAAAATATCATGAAGAGAGCTTGATTAAAATCTAAAAACATCTCCCTAAGATCACTCAACTCCATGAATCCCTAAAAGTTAGAAACAGATGCATAGTAGTACCCTTCTTGGATGCAATTCTATAAGAAGTTGTTTAGATTGTTAGTGTTTCTTTATAAAGTATAATGCACCAATCTGAAACTTCATGTCATGAAAATTAAGTGGACTAAGATTAATATCTACCCCCAAGACCATTCTTCATGACTCTACCTATACGGCCCATGGTGATCACTTGAAGTTGATCTTCATTTTCATGCCAAGAAGGAGATGAATAAAAATGATTTGCAGATGAATACTTTTGCCTTATCCTTGGATTTCAAATGTGTAAGTGGGTGTGGGGAGGTTAATATATACCCCACCCATGTTTTTCACTAAATATTTGATCATGGCGGCCGTATAAGTGCCCAAAAGCTCCTAAAAAAAGAATAATGTCATATTTTTTTATTGTAATTGACCTCTAATTTCCATTTGACTGATCTTGACTTTATTCTGACCTCTCCCATGTTGAAACTAATCTTTGTGATAAATTTGACTTACTAGAAGTCTGTATAGTTCATTAATGAGCTGGAAAATGGTCAAAAGACCCCTTCTTGCATGTGAAACTTAGGAAATGAATTATTCATGACTTGTAAACACATTTAAACATTTTAAAGACCATTTTAGGACAAATTTAAACAAAAGTGACTTTAGACCAATTTTTACCAGGGTTTGACCATGGTTGACTAGGCCAATTCAAGGGGAATGAATTATAACCAAGACTAGGATATGGCTAAGAAACATATATAGTACAATATGAGACCCCATAGGATGCATGTAAACCTTATTAAAAAGTTTAAAATTATAGGGGTTGACCTCATTTGACTAGAAGTCAAATTTGGTCAACACTACCCTTATGAGTCACCAATTTGTTGACCAAATTTTACCCTGTAAGTCAAATTGGGACCCCTTAAGGTAAAAAATTTATTTTTAGATGTTTTAGTGTTATATTATTATGTAATAGTGTGTATTATATGTCTTTTGATTTAATTTGAATCCTTTTCACCTTGAACATGGTCTAATTAATCTATATGTCATTTTGAGTCACTTAGTAGGCATTTAGGGGTCATAAATAAAAGTGACATGTTTTTCAAGATGTCTAAGTGTCCTTTTTTTCTTTTTAAACATCCAAGAGGTCATATTCCCTATCAATAATGCCAATCCCATCTGAATCTTGTAAGTTATCTAACTGAAAATGAAGAAATCAATTGAAAAAATAGGAGTTTGGCACTTATACAACTCATGAGGGAGTGTGTCACATGGGATAAGGTGGTGAGATGACTCTTCAGCTTCTTTAGACTCATTTCCATGATTAACATAATCTACAAGTGTTATTTTTGAGCTAAAACCATTCTTCTCCTTCTTCACCCTTCTAGACACATATAACCAGTCAGTAGGTTTGTGCTTGGTACAGAAAGTTAGAGAAGGTTTATACCAAACACATTTGGGATGTGAAAGGACACTTAGAGAGTTTCATTTCATAATAATATTTCTAATATTTCTCAAATGTTATTTATTAACCATCTCTCACAAATTGACTATGTTTTTTTGCTTACTGTTTAATGCACCCTATAGGTTTTGCTTTGGTTTGGAGAATTTTGTATAATAAATTTGGAGATGTTGATTCTAGATGATGTTGTATCTCTCCTAAAATGCTTTCCATTCTTGGCTTAGTGTTTCAAGGTTTTTTGATATGTAAATCATCTCATGTTGTAGGAAGGTACCACCATGTGTAGTCTCAGATAGTTTTCCTTGCTTTTAGAATGCTTGGTTCTCTACAAGGGTCTCATGTGAAGAGGATATGAGGTTTCTCATGTCTCAATGCCATAGTTATCACATTCCTTTCATGTTTATTCTTATAATACCATGCTTGGATCTATCTTTCAATCCATTGTCATACTCAATCAACTCCCATTTACTCTTTAGTCTCAATCATAACTTGTAAAGGCTCTGAGAACATCCACAAAAGTGTTATGAAATTTTTAAAGATGTGAGATATCCTATAGCAACATAAGGTAGTGATTTGAGCTTATATATGATACAAGAAATAAGGATTGTTGTAGTCATGTGCAACATTTATACATAGTCAACCATGAACACACACTTACAAGTACTCTCAAGATTCATATTCACATTGGAGAGAGTATTCTTGGAATTTTCTTAATTTACCATAAGATGAAGGAATCCATATGTGACTTTAAAATGGTCATAAGGTCATGCTACATGCTCATAGCCCATACATCCTTCCCAATACTCTTGTTTACTATTGCATTTACCTACAAGTGCCTTATAAGAAGATGAAATATGGGAATGGATATACATTAATGGATTTTATCTCCTCAAGGTTTCAATAATACAATTTAATAGGTTAGAATGGGGCTAGGAGTGATCAAATGGCTAAGAACCATAAGACCACCCACTGCCTATGCATCAAAATGCCCACCTACAGATGGCCTTAACAGAGAGTTAAAGATCCATTTTGAGGATTTGGATCATAATATGGAGCCATCCTTAAAGTCCTGTGTTTTAGAGAACATTTCAGACCTAATTGAAAGGATAGGTTGGAAAATGGAAATGGGAATTACCTCCTAGAGGAAATAACTATATTCAAGGACATTTCTCCCAAAAGTATAAAATAAAGGTATGTGCCTTTTCGTCAAGGCCATGTCATAAATTTATCAATGGTTTATGACATATATATGATCCCACCTTGTATTCTCCACATATTATAAAGACTTTTAAAAGTAGGGAGGTATTGGATTAGTGGAAGATAGAAGTTGGAGGTACCCAAGTTATACTTTTATGCACTATTTCCAGTCAGTAAAACTTACAAGATTTGAAACTCCAAAGGGACTCTTCACATAAGGTTATATTCTAAAACTTATATTCATGGTTTGAAGGTTATATGTAGTTTGATTTATAAATCTTGATCTAAGGATAATTTCAAGGGATGATATATAATTTTTTAGGTCCTATAGACACCTACATGTGTCCCTTCTTTTGAAAGTCACTCACCTACAACAGACCTTCACTTATATAGCATCCATAACAAGGACTTAAGTAGGGAAAAACTTAAATTTATCTATATAACATTATTCAAAGTGTCTCAGTAGACTCAATGGTGATGTAAAACCTTCTCCAAAAATAATCTTCATATATAGGGTCTTACTCATTTCAACACAATTGATTGTGTTTGACTAAGAGAGGTAGTGAGCATAAAAGGTGATGATTCTTAGTGTTGGTATTGTCCAAACATGAGTTAATAGGTATAAAACACTAATATATTCTCTTTTAAATTATCAAATAGTATCATGCAAAGTTTTAAATGTCTAACTAAGCAAACATCACCTACATGTATGGTGCTAAAAAATAAAGACTGGGTCAGGAAAGTTACATATAGTCTTGACTGGTTAGGGTATGGGAAGAAGTATGTATGGATTTGAAGTGTTGGAGATAAATATATAACATTAATAATTACCATTATTTTATCCATAGGCTCTTTAAAATATAAAATAATTAGATAAAATTTCCTAATTAGGTAACACACAGTCCACATCATGAATCATATATAGCCTATTATATACAGTTAGTCTTGGAATTTGAGGAAGTTGGAAGGTATATTAATCTAAAAAAGGGTTGATTTTTTTAGATTGTATTTAATAATTTAAGGAGACCCTCCAATATTTTCTTGGTCTATAAAAATAGGGGAAGTTCCCTTTGTTTTGTCTCAGACAGAGGGCATTTCCCTACAGTCAAAACTGGCAGGTTTTGGAAAATGAGAACAAAAAAGTGGACCAAAAGATAAAATAATTTTTTAGGAAGGTTTTTAAATTTTAAATAAAAATATTTAAAACATTTAAACATCTCATAGAGGGATAAATCCCAATAATATATCCTAGATCCTCAAACTTGTAGGCAGGCCTAGTATGCAAGGTTTAGGCCTAGAAGCCAAATGAAGAGTCACTTATAATTATAGCATGAGATTATATTTCTAATCCATTGTGAATTTTTATATGGTAATAATATACATGTATAATCTTTTGTGATGTAATGGAAGCCATGATGTAACCACTTTTTCATAAAGATAACTTAGGTCTGTAAGAAATGGAAGAACAAGCTCGATAAGGTAACGTAAAATGCTCACATGTTTCATGAGGATTTACATGGAGATTAAAAGAGTTTATGGAGGTATATTTAGGTCTTAAATTTTTTAATTTGTGTAATTTTTTTGAAATTCCAACATTTAACCTTCATGAATAATCCTTAACATTAGAAGTGACTCAAAAGCCTTGCAAACCCTAGATAATGACCTGATGAAGGAAATGATGATGGGAAGATACTCTAATGGCCTAGTTTTACCATTAAAGTGATTGGATTTACTATAATTATCTCTTAGGATTCTCCCCACCATTTTGGACTATATGAAATTATACTAATGCAGTATAAAATAAGGTACTTTTGATTATTCTATGCATTGTGCAGGTTCTAAGGACTTTCAAGGGATAAATTCAAGTTTGGGAATAATTTAGAGACTTATTATAGCTCTATATGACCATTTCATGATTCATAAAAACTCATAAGTGTGCCTACTACATCTCTTACCTCAGCCAATAAAAACTAGCATAATGAACATGATGGTGAGAAGTATGAAAACTTCAAGTGGATGGCTTTTTAAGGTCTACCTGAGCATTATAAGTCCATGGAGGATCTTTCCAAGTGTAATCCACTCCATTTTATGAATTTTCATGTAAAATTTATGCCTTTTTAGAATCCAAGTGTGCATGGTGTGTGAAAGAGGAGTTTCTTTGACTGTAGGTAGTGATGGATCACTTCCAAAACATTATATATGAGTAGGAATATAGACAATTCATAGAGAAGAATTTATAAAACCCTTCCCTCTCAATAAAATAATTATACCTATCCCTATTTATTTTTGGGATGATTAAGTAGGGCTAAATCATGAAGGTAGTTTTCTGAGCCAACAAAGGGAATTTCATGCCACATTTCAAGATTTTCATGCCTTGGATTGACACTTGTTCCTCATGAATTTGCATGATCAGTTTCATATTCCTTTATAATACACATATAACTCATTTTCTCAACTTTATAAGTGTCCTTTTGACCTTTGTACTTCTCTCTTATCTTCTCTCTAACTAGCCATTTTGGCCTTTGTAAATCATGCTCCACCTGAGTATGGTGAATCCTTAATCATTTACATAACATAGATCAATAAATAAAACTTATTTTACCTCTTATATGAATTTTAATTGTTTTTTAATTTAGATTATTAATATTTATTAGTGGTGATTGTTGTTTCCTTAGCATTGTTATCTCATTCTCTCACCTATTTGAAGTTGGAAAGCTTCTTCTTGTAGGTCATGTGAAGTGTTATATTGATGTGTCAATGTTGAGTAATTTATTATATTAAAATAGTTCCATTTTAGGCCTTTTTTTTATCCCTCCTATCCTAAACATTCATCACAACCTCATAATGAAATACAGATGTGAAAAGATTCAGATTAGAGAAGTGTATGTCTAGTTAGTATTTTGGTCTCATGTGTCACATGCAGCTAGTTGGTAGTCATCAATTATTTTGGTGTATCACCTCCTTTAGGATATTTTATTTTCAATTTTCCCTCTCCCTTTTCCTTACAATCATAGGTGTAGTAGTGATCTATAAGTAGTACATCAAGGGAGCTAGCCCTATCTAGAGATTCACCTCATTCTTAGGCTACCCACAGCCTAGAGGTATTTCAAATGTGACACTTGGATGAGGAGAGCTAAGACAACTCCTCAAAGGGTAAAAATCCAAGTGACAAAAATAACATTAAATGGATCTTCTGTTATATTAGTGAATTTTCTCCTTGGACGTGTTGATAAGATACTATGTGGAGTAGTCTCTTAGATTAAATATACTATCATTTTATGGTCATTCTTATTATCAATTGGCTTTACCTTGTATTGTGTCTTGATTGAGCTCTTGGTATTGACATATATGTTTGTTGTATACATAATCTTATTCATTTCCAATAACTTGACTTCTCTTTCCTTTAATATATGGCTCAAATCTATGAATGAGTTAAATTTATTGAACATAATGGATTCATTCAAAGATGGAAGAAAAAATTTCTTAAATACATCTTATAATTCTCTATCTTCCATAGGGTTTTCCATTTTGAATGGCATGGTCTTGTATCTTAAAACATATTATAAGATATGTTAATTATATTTCTGTTTGAGTAGAGAAATCTAATCATAGGAATGAAATGAATACAAGATCACAGAAACAATTCCTTCTACTAACCAAGAGAGGAGAATAGGCAATTTAATTTGACCTTGCTACACAATGATAATAAAAACACATACAACTAAAAACATAAGAATACCATAACATGTGATTTACATGGGAAAAATCTTTCAAGAAAAAAATCCACAATCAAAAGCATACCAATGTATTATTTAAATCAATAGATTATACCATACACTTACAAAGCAACCTTCTAGGAGCATCACCAACATAATACAACTAGGAAAAGAACTAGTTACACAGAGCTTTAGTGCCTTTGCACAACTCTCTATCTTATAAAATTATATAATGCTTATCTACTTCATTCATACAATTACAAATGAAAACACTTCTTACTTATAGAATTCAAAAACAAGAATGCATAATGAAGAAACTTATAAGACAAGGCAAGAAATTCATCACCCTTTAGTGGCACCACTATTTATCAATAGTAACAATATTTTAGTATTTTTATTTAGTCAAAAATGGATTCTTAACTTATGATACATTATCCTCCACTCTCACAAGCCTCCAAAACTACACCCCACTCTCAGATATGCCTCTAATATGGAATAGAACTTGTTCCCCACTATCCCATGTGACTCTACATGCTTCTAAGAGATTTTCCATAAAATTTGAATTCTCCTTCTACTCAAGATCCTAAATCCAACTAATAGGTGTGCCCCATATCCATCTTTTTCATTTTGCACCTAAATCAAAATCATGTGCATCACAAAATACAACTTGTCTCCTTAGTGGAGTGGTATGCCCCACTTCCATTCACATGCACTTACATCATGTAGATTCCCTTGTGGTCCATGCCAAATCATCACAAACCACATCAACACATGCATCACCTAACACATAACCTACACTATCATTGCCAACTCATAACTACCATATCATCACATGAATAGTAAATGTGAATAGTAACTCATAAATAGTATCCTAATTTATCAAGGTTGAGATACCTAAAT
The DNA here is from genome assembly GCA_037957365.1 of Torreya grandis. Taxonomy (NCBI): domain Eukaryota; kingdom Viridiplantae; phylum Streptophyta; class Pinopsida; order Cupressales; family Taxaceae; genus Torreya; species Torreya grandis. The sequence continues at coordinate 1,609,993 of JARHVA010001636.1, read as the reverse complement.
TCCCAACATTCTCCCACTTATTGAATACATTTCAAGATCAAGAGGAACTAAACAAACATGAACTCAATTTCTAAGGGCTAAGAGGCCCATAGACTATGAACAACATCTAAACTTCTCTATGTTCATGGGCATAGTCAATGAATCTATAACATTCATCAAAGTCTCTACCTATATCATCTTCACCCTATCATCATTGACCATGTCTATCACAAAATTATATTTTACATCAATATTTTTGGTATTGACATGAAAAGGTGGGTTCTTCTCTAAGAAAATAACACTCTGACTATCACAATAAACTGTCATTGCACCCTGTTTCAACCCAATATCTGAACATAATCTCTTAATCAAAATGGATTATTTACAAGCATGATTATATTCCATATACTATACCTCTATAGTGGACAAATCAACCATATCCTACCACTTATTCATCCAACTTATTGCACCACAAAACAAAGTAAACACTTAATCACTAATAGATATTCTAATATCAATATCGCTTGCCCAATCTAAATCCACATAACCAGGAATATCAAGAGTATGATTATCTCTAATAATTTTACCATGATAACATAATGAATACTCTGAGGTACCCCAAAAATATCTGAAGACCCTTTTAACTACATTCCATGAAATCTACTAGGATTAGACATATAATGGGAAAGAACTCACACTGCTTGGGCAATGATTTGTCTAACATAGACCATAGCATACATCAAACTTCTAAATACACTCTGATAGGGTAGTCTATTCATGTCTTCTATCTCTAATGGGGATGTAGGACATTTTTCACTAGATAAGTTCATTCCAATAGAAAAAGGAATAGACAATGGTCTGCAATCCTACAAGTTGAACCTCTGTAATATAAAATTCACATACTTATTCTGGCCAAGCCATAACTTTTTGTTATGTCTCTCTTCTAATATCCATCCCAATAATGTGTCTCATAGTACCAAGATATTTCATCTCAATTTTTTATGAAATTTAAGATTTAAGCTCTGAAATCAAAACTTTCTCATTGGCAACAAACAACATATCATTAATGTATAAGGAAATAACTAGGAAATGATCACCATTAGTTTAATAATAAAAACAATGATTAGATTTAGACCACTTAAACCCCAAAATAATATACATGTATCAAATTTATGGTACCACATCATAGGACTCTACTTGAGACCATATAAGGATTTCTTTATCTTGCAAACCTAGTTTCTTTTGCCTTTCACCACATAGTGCTTTAGCTGTGTCATATAAATATCCTCCTCCAAATCCCCATGAAGGAAGGTAGTCTTCACATACATTTTATAAATATCTAAATCATGAGTCTCTAAAATAAAAAAGAAAGAATATAATGGATGTAATTTTATAAATAGGATAAAATATCTCATTTTAATCAACACCCTCAACCAGAGAGTAACCTTTTGCAAGCAACCAAGCTTTGTACTTCTCAACACTACCATCTAAGCCAATGTTTTTCTTGAACACCTATTTACATCCAATGGGATTACATCCTTCAAGTAATGGTACAAGGTCCCATTTATCATTATTTTTTAAATCTACCATTTCCTCTTCCATAGAAACCTTCCAAGACTCTGCATCATTCATACCCAAAGCTTCTTCTACAGATCTTGATTCATCAATGTTAGTACTCAAAGAAAATATACATATCCAATCATCAATAAAATACCTTTCTATTAGTTATCTACACTTGTTAGACCTTTTAAAAAGTTGAGGTGGAGGTTATCTTTCATCTACCTTCTCTTCAAAATATTTATAGCTTGATGAGGTCTCCTCAACTTCTTGTCTCTCTCATGGCCTCAACTCAACTTTCTTAGGAATTGGAAGAAGTTGAATCACATCTTTATTTTTTATTTTCTTTGGCACAAGATTAGTTTCTAAAAAAATAACACTTCTATAATATATTACCTTTTGTGCTACTATATCTTAAAGCTTGTATCCTTTCACACCATAACTATACCCAATGAAGATCCATTTTATAGCCTTGTTCTCCAGCTTTGTCTACTTTTCCTTTGGTACATGTGCATATGCTTCATAACCAAAAACTCTAAGATGTCTCAATAAATTATTGCATCAAAAACACCCATCCATAAGCATTTTATCAACAATATTTTATGTAGGAGACATGTCGATTAGGTAGAAAGTAGTGGTTATAGCTTCAACCCAAAACCTTTGTTCTAGTCTATCACCACTAAGCATACTCCTAGCCTTCTCCATCAAAGTCCTATTTCTTCTTTCTATAACTCCATTCTATTGAGGTGAATATTGAGTTGTATTCTATCTTTGTATACCACAATCTTTATAGAAACTATCAAAATCATTATATTAAAACTCACCACCATTATCAGTTCTCAAATGCTTGATCTTCTTTTCAGTCTACAACTCAACCATTGCTTTAAAGTCTTTAAAGTGACTAAAAACTTCATATTTACTATTTATAAAATAAACCCATGTCATTCTACTATAATAATCAATAAATTAAATATAATACATGGATTTTGAAATTTAAGGAACATTAATAGGACCAAAAACATCAAAATGAATTAGATCTAATTCAGCACTAGATTTATGAGAACTAGAGTAAAATTAAACATAGTTCTTTTTACTATGAACACAATTCTCATAAAATTCAAATTAAAGTTTTTAGTTTATCAAAACTTTAACAAGTTTTTTATTCTTAAAGACCCTAAGACCTTTTTCCCTAATGTGGCCAAGTCTCTAGTGCCATAACATAGTCTTCTCTGTATTTAATTTTAACTACATAGAATGGGTACCCTTAGGTACCCAAAAACCATGACCATCCATAGAAATAGTGACTACCTTTTTATGCTATAGGGTATCCTCAAATTTGGTCTTTATATAATTACTATTACACTCAACTATGCATGCATCAAGCTTGTACAAAGTGCCAATCCTAACACATTTAGCTATCATCATAGCACCTTTAACCATCTTACAACTTGCTTCAAAAAATGAAACCTACACACCTGTATCTATTAGTTTTCTCATAGATAATAAATTATGAGCTATCCCTGGGATATGCAACACACCATCAAAGTGGTTAATATTTCCATCTGGAAATATGATTTTAACTCTACCATGACCAATAATGGTTAGAAAACAATCATCACCCAAGTACACCTTACCTCCATCAAACTCTTCATACTTAGAAAACCAATTTATATTAGAGGTAATATGATAAGTACACCTCAATAAATTAACCATGCATCATTACTTGCATGGGTTACCAAGGATACAATGAAATCATCACTACCTTCCTTCTCAGATTTAGAATCAAAATCATACTTCTTTTCTTCTTTTCCTCTTTATAATCCAATCGGTAGTGACCATGTTTGCCACAATTCTAGTATCTCACCTTGGACTTTCTAGGAAATTCATATATCCCCTAGGACTTACTCACTATAAATGTTTCAACCTCCATTATCCCTCATGTGCTTGCCTTATTAAAATTATTGAAACAAAGAACTCCAAATTCTTCTTGCATAAGCTGCACTTAAATTAGATTAGATCAAAAAATCTTACAAACCCACAACTAGAAACAAAACTAGCCAAGCTCTGATACCACTTGAAATGAATATGAGATCATGGAAATTCCTTACAATAACCAAGAGAGGAGAATATGAAATTTAATTTAGCCTTACTATAAAATGATAATAAAAACACATACAACTAAAAACATATGCATACCATAACATGTAATTTACGTGATGAAAAATATTCAAATAAAAAAACCCCACACTTCAAATCATCCCAATGTATTATACAAAATAATAGATTACACCATAAACTTGTAGAGCAACCTTCTAGGAGCATCACTAGTATACTACACCTAGGAGAAGAACTAGTTACACAGAGCTTCGGTTCCTTTGGACAACTCTCTATCTTACAAGCTTATACAAAGCTTAGCTACTTAATTCATACAATTACAAAGGATAACACTTCTTACTTATATAATTTACAAAGACAAATTCATAATGAATAAACTTAATGGACAAGGTAATAAATTCACCACCCTTTAGTGGCACCACTATTTATCAATATTAGCATGCTTGTAGTCTTGTTCTTTATTCAAAAATGGATCCTCCACTTATGAAACATCATCCTCCACTCTCACAAGCCTAAAAAAATTGTGTTCCACTCTCACATGTACCTCCAATCTAGAATAGTAACTTTTTCCCCACTATCCCATATGACTCCACATGTTTCCAAGAGATTCTCCATCAAATTTTGACTTCTCCTTCCACTCAAGATCATGAAGACAACTAAGAGGTGTTTCCCATATCCATATTTGTCATTTTCACTTAAAGTAAAATCATGTCAACTTCAAAAGATAATAACTTGTCTATTTAGTGGAGTGGTATTCCCCACTTCTAATCACATGAACTTACATCATGTAGATTCCTCTATGGACCATGCCAAAACATCATAATCTACATCAACACCTACATCACCTACAACATCACCTACATAGTCATTGCCAACTCACCACTACCACCTCATCACATGAATAGTGACTATGAATAGTGGTTGTGAATAGTGTCTCATGAATAGTGTCTTGACTTATCAAGGTTGAGATACCTCAATTCCCAACAAAGAAACCTTTAAACTGATGTTGATTGAGAAATGTGCTAAAAATTAGTGCATTAAATGAATGCCTACACTAGTTAGTGTAGTAAATCATATAACCATTGTAATGCATAATCCTTGAGACTTCTTGAGAATAACTTAGTCAATAATCGATTATTAGACACATAATCCAAACATGTTATGTGAAATGCTCTAAGATGTTGTTTAGGATCACCCTTACCATAATATAATGTAATTTTGGGTGCCATAAACCTTGTAGGTAAAGGGTATATTACATAATTTTGTACCAATGGTGTGTGAAATAAAACATGAGAATCTAGTGTCTAATTAGGTTTCAAAGCACCTTGCTCCAAATGTAGCACCTTGGCTTGAAATTATTAAATTTTTTGCATAATTTATTATAAATAAAGAGAAGAGGAATATGTGATAACTAAAGGTGGTTTTCTAGATTATGGAGTCAGAATCAGAACAATAATCTATTGAAGCCCTTGAGTGGCTCCTATTGTGATAGGTGGTATAAAAGTTGTATCCAATGGAGTAGGAATTTGATAATATTGAGTCATGTTTTCATTCTTGATATCCAAAAAAATTATTATAATGGTAATTTGATTAAGGGGTTACTCATGAACTCTTTCTCTAAAACTCTACATGACTTCTTCTTCATTGAATTCAATTTTTTCCCCATTTATAGGAGGGAGTACATCATGATTTTCATCTTGAGAACCATTGTTATCTTGATCATATTGCACCTTTTTGGAATTAGTGTCATTAAATTCCACATATTCAATAGGTGTAAGAACATTCAAAGGTGTTTGTGTACCCTTATTATTATCCATATTGGGGCTAAGAGGAATCTATGTATGCTCGATCAGGATACCACCTAATTTATCACTTCTTATTAAAGAGTGTAAATAACTTTTTTAGATTGCATATAATATGATATGAAAAATTGAAATTTTTAGTTATTATAAAATTTATCAAATTTAGAAATCCAAAAATAGTAAGAGGAAAAATATAAATTAGGATATAAACCCTAGAAGAATCTACTATTAGGGTTTGGAAACATTTGAATAATAAATGGGTTTACCAATAGGTTCTATCAAATTTTGGATTTATGTAAAATAACACCACTATTATGAAAAATTAGGAGAATAGTATAAAAATAATATCATTCACTAATTTATAACTACTATATTCTAAAAATTTACTAAAAACAACAAAGTGTAATGAGAAAATAATGACTTAGTTGGAAATTGTATTTGCTATAGAAATCAAATTCTCAAAATTACCATGTAGATTGGATTGGTGACTACAAACATGAATCAATAGATGGATCTAGGCATGGAAAATAGTTTCATGGATAGGACACTAGAGGGGTGGTGCTTTTATCCACTATACATCACTCTTGTCCACTTATAGTTAGGAAATTAGGGTTTATGGGTTTTTTATGCCTTTGTCTATGGAGTCTATGTCTAATGCAGGAGCTTATAATCGCTTGCAAATACCATTGTATGAGTGATTTAACTTCAAAAAACCTAGTTGTTTGACATGTGAATACCAATGAAAATCAAATGGGTAAAAAGGGGTCAATGGTTAAATTTGGGAGAGACATCAACACCCCATCTTTTTAGCATTGCTTACATTATAATACTTTGAAGATGAATCAAACCTCGTGTAGTTCTCCCATGTTATAGTGGTGTGTGAATAGTTGGTGTAATATACTAGATTTTGGTGAAATATTTATGTGATTAAGTGCTTTAACCATGATTTATGACATATAAAATTTATTTAGACTTGAGTTTTGGGTTATTAGCGTTGTATACAATTAGAATTGGGAGAAATAGGTACTTTATTCTCAATGTTCAATTATGATTCTAGTGTTTTTCGATGTGGAAGCCTCTTATGTGAAAAAAAAAATTAAAAAGTGTTTATATAGTCATATATGTGAAATTATTTTGAATGAGGTCATCTGACCTTCATATAGCTTTTGAATTTATAAATTATTCATTATTGGGTGGGAAGATAGGAGATAGGGAAAGAACACTTGAGCAATATGCTATAGTCCCCTAGGGTACTCTTGTTCAATGGGTGATTTGATCATTTTGAGTGTTAAGTAGGGCTTAAAAGGTGTCTAAATTTGATAATAATAATAAGGATTAGTACATTTATCGATGAGATGTGGGTAAGTTGGTAAAGTGACTTGATTTCTACAAGCACCACCCAAGTTCAAATATCAGATGGTATTAGAGGTTAATTATGGTTGATAATTAGTATTGGGTTGGTTGTGGATGTTGATGGTATTCTTGATCTAGTTATGTATGTTCATTATTATTCTCATGTTAGTTATGGCCATTATTGGTATTTTTAGTATTGTGTACTTAGGGATCTCAACCCTCGATTATGTCTCAGACCAATTGGAGCTCTAGTCAAAATCATATAAGGGTAAATATCCAACCAAAATTAAATCTATCTAAAAATAGGTAGTAGTACATTTGGGGGTCATTTATGATCTTAGAGGAGTGTACAAGGTGGTTGAAATTAATTAGAAGGGGGCCTAAGATAGGTTTAGAGCTAAATGTTTAAAAGAGTAGTTAAAAGTTCATAATATTAGATTAAATGTTAATTTATGTGTCTACACACAACAATTTTCCATGAACAATAAAATTTATGTGATCACTTTTGCCTTTTGCCACAATCAGGCACAATCTAGGAAGGTGGCCTTAGAAATACTTACAAGATTTTCTCAACCAATAGGAGAGTATTCCATGCATAGTGAGAAAACTTATTCCTAATATATCATTGCATGGTGATCCTCCATTGGCCCCATTGTGGTGAAAAACTAGTAAAATAGTCATTTCTCCATTTCCCTCCTTGGTAGAGAATTTTGAGTTCATAAGATTGTGGTGAGTTTGCTACTAGACCATCTCGATGGACCTCCCCTACTCATAATATAGTAGATTTTGGGTTCCTTGTATTCCTTCCACCTCAATAATAAATGATTGTAACTCTAATTTTGAAATATAATAATCAAGGTGGTTGGGTGGCATTAGATGTTATGTCGAGGGAGCCCTCTTATTAGACTACCATCCCTCTTACGGATGATCTACCACTTCCATCATCTGGGGCCATAATATGTACTTAGTTTATTTTGTTTTAGGTTATATGTTTTGAGACATTTGTTCTCTGAACATAATTTTTAATCATATATAATTTGAATTGGAGGAGTTTTCATCATTGAATCCCTACCATATTTTTATCTAAATAAATATTAATGGATATTAATTCTAATACTTCTTAGGTCTAAACATGTCTAGTCAATTTAAGAATATACTAATCATTGGAATTTAAATTAAGAGGAAAAATATCCCTATGGAATATCTTAACAAATATCAAAAAATTAATAATTTCCCTAAAAATTCCAATGTGGAGCCACAAAAGGGATAGTTGACATGATCAACGTACAATTGTTCAATGCAGTGCATGTATGAGTTGTTATATCATTGAAGTCCATTGTTGTTATAATATTTTTATATCACCTTTATCATCATATTTTTATTTATTTAAGGTCATATCCTATTAGGAACTCATTAAGATTGATATAAATGACCATGAGGATTTTGGAGCCTATATTACCTACCTATAACCCATATTCCTCCACCACAATTGTTTGTTACCTTATCAAACTAGATCACAAGGATAATTCTAAGAAAAGTAAATGCTTGAGAAAGACTTTAATGAGAACATAGTTTCATTATGTAGAGCAATTATTTTTCCATGGTAATTCCCAAAATATAAATGTTCTTAGTTATTGAGTAGTTAGAAGAATGTGAACAAGGAGAACACATGAAGATAAATCTTGTGGAGGGTGAGTCGGTGTTTTGAATTTTTTATTAGATTCTAATATTTATATTGGATGCAAAGACTATTTTCCAAGGAAAAACGCTTTTATTTATTTATTTAATGAGTATTAAATTATAAGATTTTTACTGAATTCAAAGACTAGGTGTTAGGGTGAATCCTTTTTATTTATTGAATAAATATATCCTTTTTGTCAAATAGGTTATAAAACATATTATAAACTGATGAAATATCAAATATTATGATGTGTTTTGAATATATCTAAGCTAGTATTAATAATGGGCAAGTGTCACCTAAAGCTCATGGGATTTTGTCATATTTTTTAGCTCCTTAGTCCTTTTTTCCATTTCCATATGACATGAAATGGTTATAATTGGGGAAAAATAAGAAATTTCAAGGTTACAACTCACTTAAGATAAACATATTTAAGACATATTAGATGATTATTAAACTTATGAAACTTTTTTAATGGTCATGATGTTACATGGTTATCAAATACCTTTTCTTTTTTATAATTTGGAATGCTTTTATATACACACTCTTGGACCTATGGGTTCATGGTTAGGATTTTTCTCTGGCTTCATCCCTCCTTTTATAAATAAGTTGAAAGAATGGCTTACCCATTTTATGGATTATATAGCACCTTAGTCTTATACACTTGGAAAAATCATACTTTTGTTTTTCCTCTCAGTTCTAGACCTTTCCCACTTTTTGAAGTCTCACATCTTCCTTAAAGATAGTTTATCATCATTGTGCCCTAGGTTATCTCTACCCCTTTAACTCTAGATAACCCCAATATATAAATTTAGGGTTAAACATTTTTTGAACCCAAATAGTTAACTATCAAACCTACTAAAGTTAATCCACTACAATAGGGTAATCAATAAGCAATCCCCTTTACTAGGCATCTAATACTTGAGAGACCATTACATCAGAGACATACAATGGATTCCACATAATCTTCATCTAATACGTACCATGTTTAGATATCTAAATCAACCACACATGTTCCTATGTATGTTATTCCAAAGAAACCATAGAGCACTCAATGATGGGTTCCATGAACTCCTATTCCTATTATTATTACTATTCTCCAAGACTATAAAGTCTTGTTTTACATACGTAGAGCATCACAAACACTACAATGACATATATTGCACTTATACATGATCCTTAGTAGCTTTGTTAGCTTATTACACTAGGTTCACAATGGGGATATAATTATGAACACCCTTTGGATGGGATCATATTATAGTACTAATCAAATATTCTAAAAACACCCCAAAAAAATAATCAAAATTATAAAAACATTTTTGGTACTTACATGTTCTATTGTCTCCTTGTCATCTATGTGTTAGTTTTAAGTTGATGGATGCAATATCAGTTACTTCTACATATGTGTGTGTCATGCTTCTAATTTAGTGTGATACATGCATACTTAGATATATGATTTAATCCTATTTTGGATGTTGGGCCTTTCCTCTACTCATGGAATATGGAAATTGGGGACATACACAGGTTTTATGATCACAATACTCATAGGTTATATCATTATATGGTCACTCTACATTATCATATTTTGAGCTCTTATATGTAATTACACATGCCTTTTATCCATGATTATATTTTACACATGGTAATTGATATGATATGCACTTGATTTTTTTTATAACACATTTGATCCATGGGCTACTAAAATATGTTTATGTTTGTTGCTTATGCTTTCCTTTATACACATCCTTAAGTGCCTTGCCTTGATATTATCTTGTTTATTCGAGCATTTAAATATGCTCCTTTGTTTATGGACCTCGTATCTATGTATGATTTCATTGATAATTAAACATATCATTGCTTATTGTATGGACATTTTAATATGTTAATGGACACTTGACTAAGTCATATCCCTTGGATTATGTGACATTTGAACATACCCCTTATTTACAGTCTCTTTAGACCATTGTATTTTGACTTGATTTTGAGTTCTCTTATGTGTGTGATTTGTTTACTTGTTGATATTGTACTATTAATATCTATACATTACCATGTTATTTATCATGCATCATAGGCCTTCATATGATCACATTATTCTATGTGATTCAATGATACAACTACCTAGACATGTTCCTTATATATACTACATGGTTCCATTTTAAAATTATATAGTTGTGTTATCCTTTTAAGGTGAGGTAATTAACAATTTATATTCCTCTCTCACCTCAAATGGGGGGAATATCAGTGGGGCATATCATAGAGTCATATTATTCACATTTATATAGTTATCTTTCAGATTTAATGGGGGCATGTTTTGGAGGCATGTCATATAGGTATGGTTTCCACATATTCACAATTTCAAATGCAGTGGGGACATGCTTTGGAAGCATGTTCTCCACACTTATTCAATATTTGACACATCTAGATTATAGTGGGGGCATGTTTTAGAAACATATCCTCTACATTGGTACTTATTTTAGTTTTTGGATTTCTCCATGTATAGTGGGGGCATGATTTGGAGGCATGTTGTCCAAACTTACACAATTTTTAAATTGGCCAAAGTACGTAGTTATATAATCTAGATTCATATTTTTTTTATAATTATATACATTGGTGCCAAATTATACACAATTTTAGCATGAAATTTATCTAAAGTGCATATGTTATGAAATGTGCACCTAATATTACAAAATTCAAATCAGTTTCATATTTCAAAACACTCTTAGGTACTGTCATCACCCACCAAGATGTACTTTTATGCATTGTATTAAGTCAATATACTTTAGTAGTTGGTTCATTTTTTCTATGGTTGAGGTGATTAAATCAATTAATCTTTAAATGTTTTGTTACATCCTAATTTCTCACTAAGCTGATTTACCTAATTATCCATAGATTAATATAGTTGTTAAATTGATTTGTTACTTTTTAACTAAATTATAAGTAATATTTTGATATGGGATAGTTGTATGTTACTTAGATTTCATGATTTCATTATTATGAATCGGCTAATTGTAAATTTTATACATAATTATTATATTACATTTGTTGTTACAACATTATTTATGATTTGTGTGTCTATGTATGTGTGTGTATTAGGATAACTACCTTCTTGTCATGATTTGGATGTAGGAGAGTTCATCCCTTAGAGTATGATGGAGGGAAAGCATCATCAGAGAGGGTGACATAGATGGAGATGGTGAAGGATGATAGAGAAATTATTAAAACCCATGCACACACCACATTAGATTTTATATGTTATATGCATTGTGTGTTTGTATTATTATAGTTAGTATGTTTTTAAAGTTAATTGTAGTTAACTATTAGATTTTTCATGTTAGTGAATGTTGGTTTAAGTTTAGTACATATATATGTAATAAATATTGTATGTGATTGCATTGTGTATATTTTACATAGACTTAGTCCATAATATTACAAAAATGATTATAGTACGTTACTCTACTTATATTTGTTTATGATTGCAAGAATCTAAATTGATGTAGATGATATATAGTTACTATTATATATAGACTAACAAAATGTATTTACAATGTTAAGATTTGTATTATTGATATTCAAAAATTTAAATATATGCTAAGATATTAAAATAATGAAAGACATAGATAGCCTATATACACTTGTAATGACACAAATGATTATCTTGTTATGATTGAAATAAATATTTGACTGGTCTATAATTTTGATATAAGAAGATAATTGATGTTGTGTTAGTCATATTACCATAAAAATATTGGAGATAATTACCTTTAATAATTATTAAAGGAGGTTGATTTATCCTATATATTGTCATAAGATCTAAGTCTAAGTTTTGTAAACATGCATGGACTATGTTAAGATTAAAATTATAGTTATCATTTTTAAAATGGTTAATAGTGGAATTTTGAGTAGTGTTCTCAGACATATAACGTAGATTAACATGCATAGATTTGAAATGAGTAAAATAATGTTTTATAAAATGAGGTCTTTCTTAAGTATTGTTAATAGAAGCCTAACT
>JARHVA010001636.1:1580000-1592500 GCA_037957365.1 Torreya grandis | reverse complement strand
TATTCCATGCTAAATCAGTCTCACAAGCTAACTTGGATGATATTACCTAAGAGATCAGAGAAAAGGGCCTTTTTGAAGAATCCCTAGAGGAGGAAATGAAAGCCATAAAGGTATTAGAGGAATGGGAATTAAGGGAGGATATCTATTAAAAGCAGAAGTCAAGAATTGAAAGACTGCAAGAAGGTGATATAAATACAACCTTCTTATTCAATTCCATTAAGACTAGGAGGCATGGGAACTTGATCTCATCATTGGTTTCATCTAAGGGTGATCATCTGACTTCTCACCGAGAAATTTATAGGGAGGTTTCATAGTATAATGTTTCTTTATTTAGGGAGGACTCTCTAGATGCTCTAGAGGAAGAAAATATTAATATAGATTGTATTCCTTCTCTTGTCTCCATGAAAATGAATGAACACCTCATTCATCCTATTTCCCTTGAGGAATTAAATGAAATTGTTTTTCAAATGAAGAAAGGGAAATCTCAAGGTCTAGATGGATTTCTAATAGAATTATTCCAAGAATTATTGGAAATTATAAAATGGGAATTACTAGAGGTGATACATGAATCTCAAACTAACAAATAGATGTTGAGGGCCAAGAATGCTACTTTCTTAGATTTGATCCCCCAATGTGAAGGGGATGATAGATTAAATCAGTTTAGACCCATAGTTCTTTGTAATGTGGTGTATAATATATTGACTAAGCTAGTCACAAAGAGGCTAAAGATATAGTTGGGTAGGCTTATCTTCAAAAAATAGGGAGGCTTCATAGATGAAAGGCAAATCTTGGATAGGCTGGATATTATGATTGATACCATCCACTCTATAACAACTTCAAAGGAAAAATTATATGTTTATTAATCTTGATATGGCTAAGGCATACAATAGGGTCAAATAGTCTTTCCTACAAAAATTACTTAGAGCCTTTGGTTTTAAGGAATAATGGGTGAAGTGGGTGATGAGTTGTATCACATCCACTTCTTTCTTAGTGTTGGTCAATGGGGAACCTTACTTATTGTTTGGAGCATTCAGATATCTCTAACAAGGGGACCCCATATTATCATACTTGATCATTAATTTGGTTGAAGGCTTGTGGAAATTCATTAAGAGTATTGTTAATCTTGGCTCTATCCAAGGGTGGAGTTAAGGTAATGGCTTGCCCCCACAAACAAATTTACAATTTTTTTATGACACTACTTTAATGGGTATGGTAAAGACCAGAGGAGTTTCTAGTTTAAACCAAGTGTTGGACATTCATCTGACTACTTCAGGGTAATAGATCAATGAAGGTAGATCATCCATTTTTTTATTCAATACCCCTTTGATTATTCAGTAATAGATTGATCATATTCTCCATTTTTAGATTTGAAACCTTCCTATGATCTATTTGGGCATACCTCTTTGTTATAACTCTCCCCATGGGTTATTAGAAAAATATTCTAAATAAGTTTTAGGTGAGAGTGAACCGTTGGAATAATAGGTGGCTATCATTCATAGGTCATGTATTATTATTAAAGTCAGTGGTTTAGGCTCTACCCAACTATAGATGTATGTTTTAGGTGGCTCCACTCTATTTCATTAAAGACCTAGACTTTCTTGATAGATAATTCTTATGGGTTAGTAGTCTGACTTCTTTAAAATATAGTTTAGTTAAATGGGAGATAATTTGTAGGCCAAAATAGGAAGGGGGCCTTGGGCTATGTCAGGCTAGTCTTAATGACCAAGAATTCATAGCCAAGTTATATTAGATATGGTGTAATGATCAGGATCATACTTTGGCTAGGATTCTTTCTTCCAAATACTTTAGGGGTGTAGTGAAGGAGGAGGTACCTCAAATTTATTTATCTAGGAGAGATTCTATCATCTGATAAACTCTCTAAAAGGGGGCTATGCTAATCAAGGGAGGTATGTTCTAGATTTATAATAGGGGAACTAAAATTATTTTTTATTATGACTCATGGGATAGTTTTCCCTCACTCATGACCATGTATTCCCATCTATAGGACCTTTGTCATCATTTCAAGGAAGTTGGGTGGTCATGACTGGAAGATTTTAAAACAATTAATTCCTAGGGGCATGTGGGAGTGGCTAGATGGAAAGACCTGATTGAGTGTCCTTAGGGGGATTGGAATTATATCGGGTGGAATTAATCCAAATTTTATCTAGTAAAGAATATAGATCTCTCAGGTCATTAGATATTTTGGCTTGGATCTTAGATCCTAAAGGAAAATATGTGGTGGCCAGTGGCTATCAAGGATTGAATCAATAGAAGAAAGGGAGATTGGAAGTCTAGAGGTGGAAAAATGTTTGGAATAATTGTTGGCCAATTTTTCCTAAATATAAAGCTTGACATTATAGTAAATATTATAGGGGTCTTGGTGTAGAAGAGGAGGTTGAATATAGTGCTAGATGAAATGAATGGTACAGAGATCTTATGCAGCCTATCTTTTTAAACACTTTAAGTTAACTTAAATTTTAGTTTGTCTAAATTCAAGAAAGCAAGCCTCCATGGTGGTTATAACATTTAAGAGCATGAATCAAGTTTTTCATAAGCCTCAGGAGTTCATCTGATCCTTGGAGAGTCATGCGAAATATTGAGCACAGGTCTGAATAAACTAGGCCACAATAAGGATGTCATCCAAAAAAGGAATAAATTGGTTTACTTATGTATTTTATAAGTACACTTGAAATACATCATGAGATAAAATCTTGCACCACCATGGATTTATTCATGCCAAGATCATATCCAATAAATTTCATGTCCGCACAGACTTTCTAGGTCAAGTTATGGATCTTTAAAGTTGGAACTCCAGGGTAGGATGTTTGCACAAGTGTCAAGTTTGAGCTTCACAAAATGACCATTTAAATTCAAAAAATACTTAATGATTTTGAATTTAATCAATATCTAATGGTATTATTGAGATCACATACTGATAATCAAGATCCAGTGGTTCACATTGCATTCAAATGTGTCAAAAGGTCCCTAGGTTAAAATCCCTTAAAAGGTTACAAGATAGACAAGATATAATAGTGTGCATTTATCGAGCAAAGATCCAATTATGTGAGGTGATTGATAAATAGATAGGTCTAATCTATATCAATGATTAGTATTCAATCATACCAATGATCCAATGGTGCATAGGAAAAGGCAAAAAAGTGGGCCCAATGAGATCAAAGGCTCACATTCCTTTGTATATATTGATCCAATAACGTGAGTTAAAGTCCAAAAGGTAGAGGATCTAGATCAAGTGCTTTCACTAAATCATATATCATGATCTAATAGTGTGTAGGAGGTTAAAAAGGTCAAGACCTAATAGTGAGGATTTATGAGGCTAATGGGATTAAAGATAGGTTGGATCAATTTGATTGGCTTGATCAATATTTGACAGACAAGGTCAAACTAAAGGAGTAGTTTTTGACTGATACAAACAAGTCTTGTAGATATCAACCCACCACCATTAAATCTCATTCAAATACTATTAAAGAGCCATAATGATGCAGTCAAGGTAATCAATGATAAAAGGGCATCATTGAATCTAAATATAGATCTCTAGTTCAAATATTTGTGGCATACAGGGTTCATTATATGACTGTATTTGTCATTCTTAAAAGGAGGCCTATATATGATGAGTTCTCAATTTCTATGGATACTCAAAGGCAAAACTAGGTCTTTTATACCAAATGGAGATAAAAAGAAGCTATGCATCCTATAGGTTTGCGTTGACATGAATTACTATAGGAAAACCAATAAAAAAGATTATTTTTCCATCTATAGAAAATATCTGGGTCTAATATTTGATCAAGTGTAGATATATGTGATTATGTAAAGGGTCCTCCTCCTTCAACATAGCCATATCTTCAAAAAAAAATTTACCTAAATTAGGCAAAGCCATGATTTTATTAGATCCATTATCATGTAATTTTTTTCTTCAGTGGGAGATGGCATGAAGGATAAAATAAAAGTATTTGGTAGTTGGGACATGTAGTTAAGAGCATTCAATGCATCCTCAGAGCCTATGGTGACTTCTCCTCTTGGTAAGCCATGAGTAGTGTCTTGATTGTCTAAAAGGATGGTAGAGCATTCAATCAAAAGGTGGTAGCTCAAATTTTAGTTAATAATATAGGATGGTGTGTTCCCTCTTTTATGACATGATCCCACATTCTCTCTCTTTCCCTTCTCCTATATATCCTAGTCTCATTCCCATTGTAGGAATTCTCGGCTCTTATAAATTTTCATTATTTTTTGGGATAAGGATACTCATTGAGACTCTTTCAAAAGTGTACTCATTTTATATGGTTAAACCCTATCAAAATATTTTAATAACTACCATTTGAATTAATATGATCAACTCTTTTCCTATCTCTTATCTTCAATCAATGCTTAGTATGCTTATGTATGGTGAATTTGTGAAGGAGAGTCTCCCTAGTTTATTATCCTTTTGCTTGCCTCTTTGAATGTGTTTTCAAGCTAACTTGAAGGTCTATATTAGTGTTCTACTTGAACCTCTTATATTAAATAAGTATGCAATTGGTAATATTGTGAGGTTATGTGAGCTATGGTTATCTTATATTGATCTAGTGTGGGTTCAAGATTTTGTGTGTGTCCTTTTAAGTTTGGTGCATCACCTTGGTTAACTTTCTTAAGATCCCTTAAACCCTTTATAACCCTTTTATTAGTTATTTACATTAGTTTAGGTGAGCATCAAGAGGAATTCAGACTTGTCCAGAGGTCCAAACCCATTATAGGTGACCCATAACCTAGGGTTGTTCCCATTATGTAGCTCAATTTGAGGGAGCCTAAATAACTCTCTCCAAGGGTGCATATTGAGCCTAAAATAGTTTCTAAAATGTTTATTTGGATTAAATTTAAATGAATATTAATTAAAATTTATGTTGGTTTGATCAGATTTGTAGTAGCTAATCTCCCAAGCAATGGCTTTTGGTGACTCCAAAAGGAAGATTCAACATTTTGGTAACAGGGCAGTGGCTTCATCTCATGACAAAGATGATAAAAAGGTTATATTCAAGAGGTATTCACTTTGAATTTTTTGAAATACCTTTAAATTTATAAATAAAGATTAAGGTTTGCCAATACACATCCATATCAAGGAAATTTTGCTCCTAAATCATTTTCAAGGCCTACCCCTATACGAAGACCTTTGTTAAACCCTTTTATATCCATGGAATATCCTAAACCTTTTCCCTTTGTGGCCTTTAATGGCCAAATTCCTTTAGACCTTGCCCAGTATGACTTTATCCTAGTTGTAGCTCTTAAAAGTGTCGTTTATTATACTGGAGACCAAGCTATAACACAATCTGAGCAGTTCATGGACATAGTTAAATTTTTCAATATCCATAATGTCACCAAGGAAAATATAGCTATTAGGATTTAGTTACTTATTTCAAAGGAAAGGCCCTAGATTGGTAAAAAATCCTTGTTGTTAATTCCATTCAAACATGGGACCAATTGGGTGATTCCTTGTGAAAAATATGTGAGGACAAAAGTGACCATTTGTCACTTGTAGAGAAACTAACTTCCATTAAGAGATCTCATCATAAAGTCCTCTATGACTTCAACACAAGATTCCAAAAAACTTGAGACAAAATCCCAATCTTAGTTACAGCAACCCTTAACTTTTCCTTCCTCTCTTATTTGAAAGCTTTTAACAGTGACATAGCAGTGATGATCTAATCTATGGGAGGGAATATACTTTCAAATGTTTATGAGGCAGCCATCAAAGTATAAAATTATCTAGTTCAAGATGGAAATCTTACACCTAGACCACCAATGCCCTTGTTTATTGAAATTAGACCACCTCCTATTGTTATCCCTCCACTTGATGTTATTCTTCCTACACTAACAATTACTACAATACTTGCACCAAAATAAGAGAAAGCTTCTACCAATGGATCCAATGAATCCCAAGATCAAAATAACTTTTAATATCTTATGAGCATGTTAAAATATTTGGTAAATGAACTAGTAAATGTTAAGAGGTAGTAGGTTTTCAATAGGCCTTATCAAGGTTCATATCAACCTTAATAGTAAGCTTTTCAAGAAAATTAGACACCATACAAAGGAAACTACCAAGGCCAAGGGTAACATGGATATAATATTAAATATAACTATAATCCTAATGTTACAAGCACATCCAACACCTTGGTCCTAGTTCAAAATAAGGTGGCTCAAGAAGCTGAGGGTGCCATGCCCTAGAATCAATCTTTTGGACAATCCATTATCCTAACCACTGATTTCACCCAAGATTTAAATTATCAATGGTAGCAAGATACTAATTTTGGGTAAACTAAGCTCTCATGGCCCAAAATGTAGAGGTACCTATGATGACCAAGCCAAAAGAGCCTCAATAAGGTCAAAACCCTGATCAAAGACTAGGTTAATTGGGTGCTACAAGGGTAAACTATGAGCAAGAAGAGTGTTATTCACTCAACCAACATGTTATTTCTAGACATGCTTATATTCTAGTGGTTTCAAATACAAGATTTAAAAGAAGGAACATGGATGGTAACCAAGAACCAAGTAGGGAGCCTCCTACCATTACTCCTTCAATATCCAAGCTAGTTGGACTTGCTTTTGTTCCAAAGGTCCCAATAGTTCCAAGGAGTAAGAATTAGGGAAATGTCTTAGTCCCTCAAAACATGCAAGCTCAAGGTATAGTTATGGCTCTTGAAGAACAACCAAAGGTTGGTGGTTCACCTACCAACATTGTAGAACAAATGAAAAGGTCTAATGTGAGTGTACCAATGTGGGACATGCTCTCCATGCTTGGTCATGTAGACATCCTTCAAGAAGGATTGTCAAATATCAATGTTGTAGACAAGCCACCAAGAAAGGAAAATGTGGTCCTTATCAATGCAGCTAAATAACCAAATGAAAGTTAATTAAGTAAATCAGTCAAGCCTCCTCCCTTCTATATTTTAGTGATCATTGGCAAATTTCTAGTGCTTAATTGCTTAGTGGATAGTGGGACTAGTACCTCAGTAATACCAAAGTCCATAGTTAATCAGCTTGGTCTAAAATATGAGCCCTAATCCAAAATAGTGTTACAACTTAATGGTTATTCCACTAAACCATCTGGCATAATTAAAAACCTCAACTTGACCATACATGCCTTTCCTAGTGTATCAGTTGTAAAAGATGTATTAATCCTTGATGTGTCTCCTAACTTTTCACTATGCCTATTTAGAGAGTTCTCATCAAATATTGGACCCTGCATACTTGTCCTAAAAACATAGAGTGTGGAACCTAATTGAGGACTTTGAGGCCTTCAACATCTAATCAGTGCCAAGGGGCCAAAATCAACATGATGATAGATTAGCAACTTTGGGGACTCATTTTGATATCCCCAATGAATTGAAAAAGACCAAGATGCAACCACATGTCAAAGTGGTAATAAGACCATCAGTGCCAAAAAATGAGCTCATTGACATGTCTTTGAAAGTGATAAATAAATTACATGTTTTTTGCATCAAGAATCAAAATTTTCCACCATTAAGCAAGGAAAGTTATAACATTAGTATGGGGAGAATATTGTTCAATTAAGGTATAATAAGCTTCCTAAATGGATAGCCACCTTATAAGGTCTCTTTCATGAAGGGGACCATATGAGTAAGGATAAAGTAGTGATGCCAACTAGTGATGAGAACTATGAGAGATTTCTTATCCTTGAAGACAAGTTCCTCAAGCTTGGAAAGGTAAGCACTAAAGCTAAAAGGCATGCTTTCATAGAGCTTTGTAATCAATATGCAAACATATTTGCTTGGTAATATAGTGACCTAAGGGGATTTGATCCTAAATTGGCCTAACACATTATACAAATATAAGATAATGATAAGCCTATTAGATGAAAGAAGAGGCCCATAAACCCCAATATTAAAGAGCTCATGAGGAAGGAATTGACCAAGTTAATTGAATCCAATATCATCTTTCCAATTAAGCACTCCTCATGGGTAGCTAATCTAGTACATGTCAAGAAAAATAATGGGGAGATCAAGTTGTGTATGGACTTTAGGGATATTAATAGAGTCTCTTTAAAGGATCATTACCCTCTACCATCCATAGAGTAACTCCTTCAAATATTTATTTTTTTGAACACTTCTCTCCATTAGATGGGTATTCAAGTTATAACCAAGTTCTACTGAGAGGAGAAGCCCAATGCAAGACTACCTTCACCACCAAGTGGGGCACATTTACTTACCAAAAGATGCCTTTTGGATTATCCAATATTATGGAAACCTTTCAAAGAGAAATGTACATGGCCTTCCAAGGGCTTCTAAATCAAATGGTACTAGTCTACTTGGATGACATCACAATTTTCTCCAAGAAAGTTAGTGAGAACATGGACCATCTGAGGCTAATATTCTATAGGTGTAGAGAGTATGGGGTCTCTTTAAATCCAAATAAATGTGTGTTACTTGTGCATGAAGGTAAGTTGTTAGGTCACGTTCTTTCAAAATAAGGATTATCCATTGACCTTGATAGAGTAAGTGTCATCTTAGCCTTGTCTCAACCAAAACATAAGAAAGGGATCCAGAGCTTCCTTGGGAAGATTAACTTTGTGAGAAGGTTCATACCTAGTTTTGAAAACCTATTCAAACCCATCACTACCATGCTAAATAAGATCTAAGTGTTTGCTTGGTCATATGAAGGCAAGGTAGCTTTTGAGGTCATCAAGCAAGCCATTGCCTAGGTCCCCTCACTCATAAATCTTGACTTCTCCAAGGACTTCATCTTGTACACCTTTGCCAATGTTGACAACATATCATTTATATTGATGTAAAAGAACGGTGAAGGAATGGAGTACCCAATTGCATTTTTAGTTAAGGACTAGAAGGATATGAGGTGAGGTACATGTTTATCAAAAAAATAGGTTCTTACAGCCTTGAGGAGTCTCAATAAGTTTAGACCCATGTTATCCAATAGCAAGATTCATCTTATAGTATCTCACCATAGGGTTAAGGACTTTTCCCTTAACAAATATTTGAGTGAAAAGAGAGCAAGATGGATCACCAAGGTCATGGAATATGATGTGAAGATCAAAGTCACCAAGCTGGTTAGGGGTATGGGCTTGTGTGAGGACATGGTGAATGATCTATAAGAGGACAAGGAAGTTATTTTGGTTACCCAAGACAAAACACAAGTAGGTATACCTTTACTTCAAAAAAATTGGCTTCAAGATATGGCTCACTTCTTGACAATAGGAGAATGCCCCCAAGGTTTGGATAGATCTAAAAGAAGGTATTATAGGCTTCAATCCATACCTTATGCACTGGTTGATGGTGTCCTTTTTATAAAATACCTCAATGGAGTACTCCTTAAGTGCATAAATGATGACCAGGTGACCAAACTCTTAGATTAGTTTCATGATGGACCTGTAGGAGGCCATTTTTCACATAGAACCATAGAAAGAAAGTTAATGAGGATTGGTTATTACTGGCCCAATCTTTTCAAATATGCTCATGCATGGGTTAGAAAATTCCAAAAGTGCACTCTATTTATAGGAAAGCAAAATTTAATAGCTTTTCCACTCAATCCAATTTAGATGGATCAACCCTTCATGTAATAGGGGTTAGACTTCATAGGTATGATCAATCCACCATCAAGTATAGGGAATAAATAGGTGCTCACTAAAACTGACTACTTCACTAGGTAGATGGAAGCCATTGATTTGAAGGAGGCTAATGATGATGTAGTTTTGGACTTCTATGATAGTATTATGAATAGGTTTGGTGTCTCAACCACCATAATTTTAGATAATGCATTAGCATTATTTGGTATTAAGACAAGTGATTAGGCTCTCAAACTGGGCATCTACCTCAATACCTCTTCCAACTACTATCCTAAAGGAAATGGAATAGTAGAGTCTACAAACAATAATTTATTAAGGATCATAGGAGGACCATGGAAGAGAATCAGCGAACATGACACACCAAGCTAAGGACAACCTTATGGGTTGATAGAGTGACTCTTAAAGTTACCATTGACAATTCTTCATACGTACTTATGTATGGAAAGGAAACAAAATTTTCTATCTCTCTTGAATTGTCTGCATTAGAGTTATCCCATCATTTTCAGTTGATGGAAGATGAGCCCTTGAATGTGAGGATGATAGAGCTCATGGAGCTGGAAGAAACTAGGGACCTTGCTATGAAGACTTTGGAGGCACATCAAGCTTAGGTCATAAAATCCTTCAACAAGAGAGCTATAGCTAGGAGATTCAAGGAAGGGGACATATTCCTCAAATGGGACTCAAATAAGACCAAACCAGGGAACCATACCATGTTTGACAACTTATAGAGTGGTCCTTATTTGATCCATGGATGTAAAGAACATAGTGATTTTTAGTTTACTTAACTAGATGGATAATTATTACCCATCCCAATCAATGGAATTCATTTGAAGCCTTGTTAGTAGATGTATTGCATCCATTTTAACATATTGTACATGCTAGAGTAGATTTTTTATGCTTTCCTCTAAGTGCCTTGTGCACATTTTATTTTTGATGTGTGTTTCCCTTTCAATAAGTACCTTGGTCACTTTGTTATGTTTTGTTTTGTTCATATTGTTTCAAAGAAGGTTATAGATAGGGATAGCCTTGTGTTATCTTCATGATCAGTTGAGAGAAGACTTGGGACTCCATATGCCCAATGGATCAGTTTAAGGCCATTAGTATTAAAAAATAGGCATGAAACCCTAGGATGTCACCAAAAATATTGGCTAATTTTGGCCTATATACAAATATTGACATTTCAGTAAATATTCCAAAGGTCTTAGTGTGGAGTAGGAGGTTGAACAGAGTACTAGATGGAATGAATGGTCCAGAGATCTCATGCAGCCTACAAAGTTGTTTAAACAATTTAAGTTAACTTAAAGTGTAATTTGTCTAAATTAAAGAAAGAAAGTATCCATGGTGGTCTTAACATTCAAGAGCATGAATTAGGTATTGCACAAGCCTAAGGAGTTCATCCAAGCCTTGGAGATTCATGCAAAATATTAAGCACAAGTCTAAATAAACAAGGTCATCATAAGGATGTCATCTAAAAAAGGAATGTACCAGTTCACTTATGTATTTTTTAAGTCCACTCAAAAAGTATCATGAGCCAAAATCTTATAGTGCCATGGATTTATTCATGCCAATATCATATCCTATAAATTTTATGTCTACATGAGCTTTCTAGCTCAAGTTATGGAGCTTTAAAGTTGCATCTATAGGGTAGGATGTTCATGCAAGTATCAAGTTTGAGATTCAAAAAATGATCATTTGGATTCAAAAAATACTTAATGAGTTTAAATTTGATAAATATATAATGGTCCACATGATCTTACATACTGACAAGAAAGATCTAATGATTAACGCTGGAGTCAAATGAAGTCAAAAGGTCCCTGGGTTAAAATCCCTTAAAAGGATATAAGTTGGACAAGATCTAACAGTGTGCATTCATCGAGTAAGGATACAATGGTGTAAGGAAATTGACAAAGAGGTAGTTATGATCTAGATCAATAATCAGTGTTCAAGCTTACCAATCATCTAATGGTGCATAGGAACTCATAGGAAAGTGGACTCAATGAGATCAAAGGCTCATATTTCTTCGTACATCTTGATCCAATGGCATGAGTTAAAGTCCAAAGGTCAAAGGATATTTATTGAGGCCTTTCATTACATCATACATCATGATCCAATAGTGTGTAGGAGGTCAAAAAGGTCAAGACATGATAGTGAGAATATACAAGGCCAATGGGAGTAAAGACAGGTTGGAGCAATTGATTAGCCTGAGCAATATCTGATAGATAAGGATGAACCAAAGTAGTAATTTTTTATTGATACAAATAAGTCTTGAATAGATCATCCTACCACCATTAAATCTTTTTTGAACACCATTAAATGGCCACAGTGATGTAGTCAAGGTAATCAATAATGAAAGGTCACCATTGAAGCTAAATATAGATCTCTGGTTTGAAGATTTGTGGCATACAAGGTTCATTCTATGATTGTGTTCTCCATTATTTAAAAGAGGCATGTATATGCTAAGCTATAAATTTATATGGATGTTAAAAGGAAAAAATAGGTCTTTTAGGCCTAATGGAGATCAAAAGAAGATATGCAACCTATAGGTATACATCGGCATGAATGACTATAGGAAAACTAATAAAGGAGATTGATTTTCCATTTATAGAAAAGATCTGGATCCAAGATTTGATCGAGGGTAGATATCTATGATTATGTAAAGGATCCTCATCCTTCTTTGACAAATAATAGCCTAAAGTAGGCAAATCCATGATTCTATTAGATCCATGAGCATGAAATTTTTATCTTCAATGGGAGATGGTGTCAAAGATCAAAGAAAAGGATCTAATGGTTGGGACTTTTAGATAAGAGAATTCAATGCATCCTTGGATCATATGGGTAACTCTCCACTTGGTAAGCCATGAGCAGTGTCCCGATTGGTCAAAAGGGTGGTAGAGAATTCAAGTAAAATGTG